>CAUOFW020006769.1:70000-74154 GCA_963454935.2 Ilex paraguariensis | reverse complement strand
CCTTTTTTACCCTTACTATGATTTTTATATTTTGCCTAAACTACAAGGATGTTTAAGTCACTCTGTATTATTTTTGGCTATATATACGGGACTCTACTTTGAGTTTGAGTATCCCTTTCACATATTCCAAGTTGGTATCAGAGCCAAAACCCTAGCCTCCATCTCTAAGCCTAACCCTAACCTTAACCCTAGCCTTCATCACCTTCCCAGCAGCCACCATTCCACTGCTCAAACAATCTGCAACAGCCTGCCCAACCTCCAGCGCCACACCCAGGCCACCAGAACCAGCGACTCCATACCAGCGGACTGCCTCCATACACATACAACACCGACTGCCTCCAACCAATATACATACAACACCGACTGTTAAACCAGCAGCTCCACCGACAGCCCATAACAAACACCACCGACTGCCCCACCGATAGAACCCAGTCCACTACCCCAAGTCCCAGTCCCAAGTCCCAAGTCCACTGCCCCACCGATAGAACCCAGCCAAAAAAACACCACCGACAACTCTAACCTCTCCTCCACGTTGCAGCCACATAAACCAAAACCCAAAACCCAGCCAACAACACATCAAACCAGCGACAGCCATATATATACAGCCCACTGCCCTGCCATAACACCGATCAGCCCCACCGAATAGCCATACATATACAGCCCCACCGAATAGCCATACATACATACCAAAACCACCAACAACTATTCTTTGATCAATAACTCATAACCCATAACCCAGCCCACCTCAATTCGTCGACCCACTGCCCGGTCCAACCCAAACCAATCCTAGACCAGCCCCAAACCAGCCCACTCATCAACCCGCTATCGGGTCACGTGTATCTTTTCGTCACAGTGTCGCTATTTTTTCGCGCCACCTTTTTTTCTAGAGTTGCAATATCTAGGCCTTTTTGAGGAGGCACCAGATCCTTTTCTCCGTTGATCTGCTTTTAATGCAGTAGATCATTTATATTTATTGGATTTCTGGGCACCGTGACTTGATTATTTGGGAGCTTTTTGGACCTTCCTTATTTGTCGCTACTGTTCGACTGAAGGTATATTGTTCTCCCTTATTTTATTCCTCTATTTATCTTAGAGTTATTTTTCTGTCACGGGTGCCCTAGTATTGTTGTTGATATGGCTACTACTGAGGGACTTGAGAACCCTACTGTTGACACCTCTACCGTTGAGACATCTATGGGTACTTCCACTTTTATGTTTGACCAGTATACAGTGCCTACTAGCACAGTTGCATTACCAGCATTACCGGGCATGATCTCTCAAAAAGTTACGGCACAATTGTTGAATGGTCGTAACTTCGCTGAGTGGTCACGCTCATTCCAGCTTTTCTTAGGCCGTGTAGGGAAGCTTGGTTGGCTGACGGGATCTCACCCAAAGCCAGCTGATGCCGACCCTGGATATTCTGCGTGGTTCTCTGAAAACTGTGCCATTCTTGGATGGTTATTTGGCTCAATGGAGCCCTCTGTTTGCAGGATCCACCAGTTTCATAGCTCTGTTCCGAAGCTATGGAGCGCATTATCAGAGATGTATTCTCAGTCAGGACGGGGAGTTCGTGTTTATGAGCTTTCTCAGGAGCTCTCATATGCTCGGCAGGGAGATATGACCGTTCAGGATTATTATGGCTATTTGACCCAGCGCTGGCTTGAGTATGAGTCTCTACGTCCTCTTGCTGCTATTCCGAAGATAGAGCCCGAGGGAGCAGCATTCTTGCATACTCGAGAGCAGGAGGATAGGATTCACAAGTTCCTTATGGGGCTTCGTGATGAGTTTGAGGGACCTCGTTCTCAGATCTTGTCGATGTTGACACTTCCTTCTCTTTATGAGGTGTATGGGATGATTGAGCAGCATGAGCGTCGAGTCCGTATTGCATCACTTCCAGTTGCAGCTTTGACTCCTTCGATTGACCAGATGGCCCTTGCAGCTGCTGTAGGGTCCCGTTCAGGATCCTTAGTCAGGGATGGGCAACGCTCAGACCAGCGCCGTCAGGGCGCCCCAGATCAGCGCAGACGGGGGGATTCCCGTCAATGTGATTATTGTGGCCGACCAGGACATCTCAGGGCTACTTGCTGGAAGCTCCATCCAGAGCTTAAGCCACCTTCTCGCAGCCGTACTGTTGCTATTGCTGAGGTACCACCGCCCACTACCGCCACTCCTGCTACTGCTCCTCCTTGGCAAAGTGATATGGATGCTATCACTTCCCGATTAGATATACTTATGTCTGCTCTGACTTCTCAGAGTCTGACTACTGCTGCTGTCACCACTACAGGTATATCTCGTGCCTTTCACGCTTGTGCCAGTTCATCTCCCCTTTGGATGTTGGACTCGGGTGCGAATGGTCACATGACAGGTGAGGCCCATCACTTCACCACTTTTGACGAGCCGTTACATACACAGGTTCAGTTAGCAGATGGAACACATGCCCCTATTGTTAGTAGGGGTACAGTCCGTCTCCCAGATGGCCTTACATTACATTCGGTTTTTCATGCGCCAAAGTTGGCCATGAATCTATTATCTGTACATCAGTTAGCCAGAGATTTTCACTGTGCGGTTGTATTCTTATCTGATTCGTGTTATTTGCAGGACCTGAGTACCAGGAGGATTATTATCAAGGGACATGAGAAAGATGGACTGTATTATCTTGGCAATCCATCTCCAGTTTCACCAATTCCTTCACCTGCACCTGCTTTGTCTTTTTCTGTTCCTAGCTTGCATGCTAGTATTTTACCTAGTAGTTGTCGTTATGATTTTTCGTCACAAACTGTTCAATTGTGGCATGACCGTTTTGGACATACAAATTTTAAATATTTATGTATGTTGTTTCCTGCTTTGAGTAATGCTTGTGTTGGTGGTAAACTTGATTGCGTTATCTGTTCCCTATCAAAACATGTTAGGGCCAATTATATTCCTCGCATGCACCAGTCACCCAAGCCATTTGACCTAATACACTCTGATATTTGGGGACCCTCTCCCGTTACTGCTCTGTCAGGTGCCAGATATTATGTGACATTTATAGATGATCATACCCGTTGTACTTGGGTCTACCTTTTGCATAGGAAGTCTGATGTGCTCCCTATAATCACTCAGTTTTTACAGATGATTAAGACACAATTCGATGTCATTGTTCGTGCTCTTCGTTCGGATAATGCCAAAGAATATGTGTCTGATGCTTTAGTGTCTCACCTTTCTTCTCAGGGTATCCTTCAGCAACTCACTTGTCCATATACTCCTGAGCAAAATGGTGTTGCTGAGAGAAAAAATAGGAGTTTGATAGGGATGGTACGTTGTCTGCTTAGAGGCATGAGGGTACCAAAATCTTATTGGCATTTTGCTGTTTTGACTTCTACCTTTCTGTGCAATCGTACGCCGAGTCGTGTTCTTCAGCATAAGGCTCCCTTACAGGTCTTATTTCCTGAGCGGACACTTTTTCCGGTCCCCCCTCGTGTTTTTGGATGCACATATTTTGTTCAGGATGGTCTCCTACTCGTCATAAACTTGATGATAAAGCGATTCGTTGTATCTTTGTGGGGCTATTGTCATCAATCTAAGGGGTATCGCTGTTACATCCTATTAGGCGTCGTATGTATCACAGTCTAGATGTTACCTTTCTTGAGCATATTCCTTATTTTCCTTTCAGTCCTTTGTCTGCTCCTCCAGTTGATGATACTCCCTTTGATTTTCCATTACCACAAGAGTCAGAGTCATTGATCACTATCCCTACAGGGTCATCCGTTTTTCCTCCAAAGGAGTCACTCATCCCTGTCAGTACAGAGTTACCAGTCTCTCTTCCTTTGCAGGTGTATGCTCGTTGTCCTCGCTCTCATCACCCTGCTGATATCCCCTCTACCTCAGGCGATGCAGGTAATACTTCTCAGTTTGTTGAGCATATTGATGCACCTGTTGTTAGTACTGATGAGATTACAGGTGCTGAGCCAGTTACTTTACATGATAAGATATTATCAGTAGAGGATGGTGATTTAGGGCGTCGTTATCCAAGGCGTGATCGCCGTCCAGTTGATCGATATGGTTGGACCGCCAAGATTTTATATCCGATCTCTGCTTATGTTTCTTATGGTAATCTGTCTCCCACATTTCGAGCTTATACTATGGCCTTATCAGATACGCTGGTTCCTCGCTCT
>CAUOFW020006769.1:0-65000 GCA_963454935.2 Ilex paraguariensis | reverse complement strand
GGTTTTTGTTTGTTTTCCGAACCACACAATGGCCTAAACAGAGAAGGCATAATAATACTGAGTTCTGCAATGAGATAATAAATTCATGTTACTTTTTGCATGACAGTAACATGTTAGAAACTGAATTATCAGAAGAATTTTTTCCTTGTCATCTCTTAATTTATGAAGGAAATTTCCCCAATTGTACTCTTTTGTGCCAACCTGCTATCTATGATGCATTGCATTTGCTTGAATGTTTCTGATGTGTGTCCTCCTTTATCTTCTGTTATCCTGTCTTCTAGTTCAAGGATCTATACCGTAACTTTACAGGTGTTGCCATGGAACTGGAGGATTCTTTGTTTCCTTTGTTGAGGGAAGTGATTATTAGCATAGATCCTTATGAGGTGTTCCAAGATGCAGAATGGGCACTTTTGATCGGAGCAAAACCACGGGGGCCTGGAATAGAACGAGCTGCCCTATTAGACATAAATGGGCAGATTTTTGCTGAGCAGGTGCTGCTAATACTATTTTTTGGCTCTCTTTTAATTACTTCAAGGAACAAGGATTGGCTAGATGATCTTTCATTTAAACATCACAGGGGAAAGCTCTCAATGCTGTTGCTTCTCGTAATGTCAAAGTGATGGTAGTGGGCAACCCCTGTAACACCAAGTAATCAATATAAACTCTCTTGCACAATGCTTTAGTTGCTTAAATTACCATGAAGTCTGTCATTGCTAATCATATTTTCGTTTCTTACTGTAGTGCGTTGATCTGCTTGAAAAATGCTTCGAACATACCTGCAAAAAATTTTCATGCTTTGACTAGATTAGATGAGAATAGAGCAAAATGCCAGGTATAAGTACCTCATGTTTGGCTCCTTCATTATGAGATGATGTTGTTGCCATGATTGAAAGAAGCAAGTGTTTGAAATTTGGACATAACTGTTATGGTTTGTGCAGCTGGCTCTCAAAGCAGGAGTCTTCTATGACCAAGTGTCAAATGTGACCATCTGGGGAAACCACTCAACCACTCAGGTTATTGGATATATTTCTTTGTAAGGTATGAGAAGGTTACACATTTCTTGGTTTGTCTTCTTGAGTTATGGCTTTTTTTTTTTCAATTTCACCAGGTACCAGACTTTCTAAATGCGAGAATAAATGGCTTACCTGTCAAAGAAGTTATTAAAGATGCCAAGTGGTTAGAGGAAGAGTTCACAGAAAAGGTGCAGAAGGTAAGATACATCAAGTCGTGATATTGCTTGTTTGTATTATATGCCTAGTTTAGAGAATTAACCGTCTGAAACTGAACGATACTTTTTCTTGGCTTCAATCATTAATTGGGAAAATTGATGTACAGAGAGGTGGTGTTCTGATTCAGAAATGGGGAAGATCTTCAGCTGCATCAACTGCTGTGTCAATTGTTGATGCCATCAGATCTCTTGTAACTCCAACTCCTGAGGGTGATTGGTTTTCTTCTGGAGTAAGTTCCACGTTCGCTGACTTGTTTCCGAATTTTGAATAGTTGACCTAATTGACCAATTATGCAGTCATTTAAACACAGATTTTTCTACCATGACAGTATTTCTCCATTATAGCAGTTGTAGTAATAGAGGTAGTAAGTTATATGAGCTACCACCTTGAGAAAAACCAAATGATGAGCATGCACAGAGATTTGGATATTCCATTAACATGATCTTGCCTTAACTATTGGATTTCTATTCTCTAGTCTCATGGTTTACAATGCCAATGTAGGTTTACACCAGTGGGAATCCTTATGGTGTAGCAGAGGACATTGTATTCAGTATGCCCTGCAGATCAAAAGTGAACTTTTTTTTTTTTGAGCGGTAGCTGTTCATTGTAATTTCTTTGTAACTTCATCTGTCCAGAGTTGTTTAACATTGCGTGGAAAATGTGCCCTTTCAGGGAGATGGTGATTATGAACTCGTCAAAGATGTTATATTTGATGACTACCTGCGCAAGCGAATAAAAAAGGTAACAATATATTTTTTTTTAAATCAAACAATATTTCCAATATGTGTGTGTCTGGGTATACACACACATATATATATACACGTATATACGTGGCTGTCACAATGTTAATTATGAAAACGGAACCAATGTGTTGTTTTATTCTAATAGTGAGAAGGCGTATTGATGTTGTTGAAAAGACGCCACAGATTCAAGAGAACACTTTTCTGTGCTGTGGGAAAAAAAAGAAGAAAACAAAAAAGAGAATCAAATACCAACTACAATTTGAAATGAAACAAGAAATAAACTTACATTATTGTTAAACTGGTGTGATAGCTCGCCTACATTTGATCGAGTTAATTTAAGATATGATTTTAACCACACTATGTTTTGCAGACCGAAGAAGAGTTGCTTGCAGAGAAAAGATGTGTGGCCCATCTTACAGGGGAGGTGAGTACTCTTGTCTTATCCTACCATGATGTAATGGTGTTTAATCTATTACATGTATGAATGTGTTTGCTCTTTCTAGGGTATTGCTGTCTGTGATCTACCTGAGGATACAATGCTTCCTGGAGAAATGTAGAACCAAGTATAAAAGAATTTCGAGTATATATTTGACAGCTAGCACTAAGAGCTCCAAATTAAATATGGCAATATGTACACGATACGATTATCACACTGCTTATTTAGGTAGAGCAAGTATGCAGAATTGGAAGTAGACGATAATGAATGCTGCAGTTTCAAGCCATTTGGTGAGCTATGTGGGTATAATGATCACTGATGTTATAGCTTGGCCCTTGCAGTATGATGCTAGTCCTTTTTATTCAACTTGCCTGGACAGGTAGTGAACTTTTTTATCTGGTCATCTTGATCTAGATTGTTGCAATTGTATGCTTTATTTTCCATCAGTTACTGTAATGGACTGCAAATAATTGCTGACAGTTCTTCAAGCCACCTTATTTGGGTAGGCCAGTGATGATCTCAACATTGATTGGTTCCTTTCATTTCTTTAGACAGCAGCATCAAAGGACATGAAAATGGGGATTAGAATTCCCTGTTTGCACATGTCGTGACTATGGGGACAACTTAGCACGAACAATTTCTAAATTACCGCGAGGGNTTCAACTTGCCTGGACAGGTAGTGAACTTTTTTATCTGGTCATCTTGATCTAGATTGGTGCAATTGTATGCTTTATTTTCCATCAGTTACTGTAATGGACTGCAAATAATTGCTGACAGTTCTTCAAGCCACCTTATTTAGGCAGGCCAGTGATGATCTCAACATTGATTGGTTCCTTTCATTTCTTTGGACAGCAGCAGCAAAGGACATGAAAATGGGGATTAGAATTCCCTGTTTGCACATGTCGTGACTATGGTGACAACTTAGCACGAACAATTTCTAAATTACCGCGAGGGACAAAGTTTCAGTTTACTTTCCACGGAAACATGTGGACATTCATGTGAACAGGGACGGATTCAGAATTTTAGCATGAGATGGCCAAACAATAAAATAGACAATGATTTTGTTTAACATGGTTTTTCAATAAACTATTTTAGTAATCATGAATTTCTAGTTACACAAAATTTATTTTTATGCAATACCATCATTGAAATTATTTTGGATCATAAAATTCAAAATTTGGTTTATACAATTAGTTTGTGACAATTACTACAATAAAAATGAATTATGAGTTACTATCGTACTTTTGATATAAATTACATTTGTAACCTGATTTTATAAAAATTTACTTTTTTTTGCCCTTTGGTTATCAAAATTATTTAAACAAGTGGCTTCTCTAGAAAGAGCAACAATAATCTATGTGATTACATTACGATTTTTGTTAATCTATACACAATTTTGCCTGTCTATGAAGAGTCATTAGTTGTGTCATATTTTCGAATTTAAGGGAAGACTTTTCTTATTCTTTCTCAAATTAGGAAAAAGAGAAAATTATTGTGTACACCCTTCATTTGCAATCTATCGAATTAGATAGTTAGGTTTTTAAACATATGGGAGTATATTTTCTCCTCTCCCCAAATTTCACACACCAAACACACATTTTTCCCCCTAAATTTTACAAATTCAACACACTCCATNGGGAGTTTATTTTCTCCTCTCCCCAAATTTCACACACCAAACACACATTTTTCCCCCTAAATTTTACAAATTCAACGCACACACTCCACAACACACAACTGCACACACTTCAATACACACACACACACACACTCATATATACACACACTCTAATACACGCACAATATTTTAGCTCAGTGTATAATGACTTTAATCATGAGGTATCGCTAGTTGACTAATATAATAGAAAGTAAGACAAAAGAAGCTTAAAGCCATCCCAAACACTTGGGCAGCCCTTAATGAACGGGCTATAGTATTATATACACTTACCTATAAATACAAATTTTTAAGTATTGACTAACCCGAGGAAGAATTTTAGTTCCTATACTTTGCGTGATAGATTTTTTTTTGGTCATTCATAAAACATACTTACAAAAGAATATACTTGCAACAAAAACAGAAGCATTTTGTACTATCCTATGCCCTCGCGAACTTCTTTCTAGATCAGTTGCAGTAGTTGAAGTGGAGGATTCAAAAACANAAACAATAAAATAGACAATGATTTTGTTTAACATGGTTTTTCAATAAACTATTTTAGTAATCATGAATTTCTAGTTACACAAAATTTATTTTTATGCAATACCATCATTGAAATTATTTTGGATCATAAAATTCAAAATTTGGTTTATACAATTAGTTTGTGACAATTACTACAATAAAAATGAATTATGAGTTACTATCGTACTTTTGATATAAATTACATTTGTAACCTGATTTTATAAAAATTTTCTTTTTTTTTTCCCTTTGGTTATCAAAATTATTTAAACAAGTGGCTTCTCTAGAAAGAGCAACAATAATCTATGTGATTACATTACGATTTTTGTCAATAAATATCAAGTTTTCAATCTTTTGAACACATTAAGTGAAATAATATACTCTAGACATTTGAAAACCTAGGAGGAAGTAATAGAACTTTCTAAAACTTAATGGGACTATAGGGATTTTTCAGAATGTGAGGGGGCATCCCCCTAAGCCTATACATAGGGTTTGGGCGCAAACATAAGCTCTTTTTTTTTTTTTAAGGGTATTGGGTTTGGGCTCGGGTTCGGGCACGGGCGGGCTAACTATCAGGTATATTGGGTTTTGAATCAGGTAACAGGATCCGTGGATAACCCGGTCCATAAACACCCTTACCTATACACAATTTTGCCTTTGTCTATGAAGAGTCATTAGTTGTGTCATATTTTCGAATTTAAGGGAAGACTTTTCTTATTCTCTCTCAAATTAGGAAAAAGAGAAAATTATTGTGTACACCCTTCATTTGCAATCTATCGAATTAGATAATTAGGTTTTTAAACATATGGGAGTTTATTTTCTCCTCTCCCCAAATTTCACACACCAAACACACATTTTTCCCCCTAAATTTTACAAATTCAACGCACACACTCCACNTTTTAAACATATGGGAGTTTATTTTCTCCTCTCCCCAAATTTCACACACCAAACACACATTTTTCCCCCTAAATTTTACAAATTCAACACACTCCACAACACACAACTGCACACACTTCAATACACACACACACACACACTCATATATACACACACTCTAATACACGCACAATATTTTAGCTCAGTGTATAATGACTTTAATCATGATGTATCGCTAGTTGACTAATATAATAGAAAGTAAGGCAAAAGAAGCTTAAAGCCATCCCAAACACTTGGGCAGCCCTTAATGAACGGGCTATAGTATTATATACACTTACCTAGAAATACAAATTTTTAAGTATTGACTAACCCGAGGAAGAATTTTAGTTCCTATACTTTGCGTGATAGATTTTTTTTTGGTCATTCATAAAACATACTTACAAAAGAATATACTTGTAACAAAAACAGAAGCATTTTGTACTATCCTATGCCCTCGCGAACTTCTTTCTAGATCAGTTGCAGTACTTGAAGTGGAGGATTCAAAAACCAATCACCAGGAAGACTCCCACAATTGGTTAGATGAGCAAACCAAATGAGGTAAATGATTAGCTGATCTCCTGACAAAAAGAAATTTAACGGAAATGTGTTGCGAGGACACATCTCTCTGAATTGGTTCAACATCCCTTAATGACTTAGTAGGCCCCATCACCAATGAATCAATGAGAGTGTTTGAGTCACATTCGAAAATAACAAATCTCCAGCTTTCAGTCATTGCCAAAATACACGCCTTCCTTATTGCTCAAGCTTCGGATGCCAACGGAGAGGCAACACACATCTTCCCCGACGCTACAGCAACAACCTGTCCTGTATGATCTCTAGTTCTTACACTTCGCATGGCATCTCCCAAACTTGCACACATCTCCTGGTCAATCAATGCCCAAGGAACTAGACCTTCTGCTAAGTACCTTTTTTTCTCATAGAAATGATTATTTAGCTTTTCACTTATTTCTCAGATGTTTCTATAAAATTGATGTAAAAGAATTTAGAAAATAAGCTTCCAATAAAAGAAAAATCACAAATAAGTCCTACTTTTTCTACAAAAAATTATTAACTCCTATCATATTTATTTTAGGATAATTAAGTCCTATTTTTGATAATTTATTCCCAAGAAATTCTAAACTCTATCAATAGTATATTTTGTTCCAATTTTATCCTTCTCATCAACACAACAATTACATTTTTTTATCAATAATAGTTGTTATTAGTGTCCCAAAGGCAAATTAATTATTTTTCTAATTAGTGCATAACACCCGAAATACGTAATTAACAATAAAAACTTATAAAAATGATAGATCATCAACCCTATCTTTTCATATATTTAACTTTTTTTTAAGTATATAAATTTTGACTCACTTAACTATTGAATATCAACTATAAAGATATAATTAGATAAATCAAGAATGTAAAAATCTAATCTATAAATACAATCATTGAGAAAAGTTCATCTAATTACATTTTTTTTCTTTCTCCTTCAGCAATTTAAATTAATTAGAAAGCATCATTATTTTAAGGATAAAAAAAAATTCAAACATTCGAAGTTACAATATTATATTTAAGAGATCAAATAAAAAAAATTGATGTATATTATTATTTTTATGCTACGTAAGATTCACTCGTATTTGAACTCTTACCTATCAATAGGATGGATGTATAACTTACTTGGATTTTAATTTAAGATACAAAAATCATATAGTAATAAATAAAATTAAATATAAAATTATAAACAAAAACAAACCATTAATGGAGCTTAGGAGTTCTTGGGAAGAAATTATTAAAAGTACGACTTAATTGTTCTAAGATAAAAATGATAAGACTTTATAATTATTTTAAGGAAAAAGTAAGACTTACTGATAATTTTTCCTTCAATAAAAAAACTTTAGAAACGTATTTTGCAAACCACACTCTTATATGAAAACAGCTGTAATTTAAAAAATACGGTAGAAATCACTATAAAATCGAAATCAGGTATTAAAAGAATGCTAATTTGGATTATTAATTAAAA
This sequence comes from Ilex paraguariensis, assembly GCA_963454935.2. Lineage (NCBI taxonomy): Eukaryota > Viridiplantae > Streptophyta > Magnoliopsida > Aquifoliales > Aquifoliaceae > Ilex > Ilex paraguariensis. The sequence goes on along the minus strand of CAUOFW020006769.1, from coordinate 57,484 downwards.
AAAAATACTCAACTTTGCACCACTTGAAAGTTATAAATGTGAGAGCAGCTGCTTTCCTGTGTTCCAGCCATTACTGGATGATACTAGGCTCATAAATCCAACTGCTGGATGGCTGAACTTCCATTGCATACACTAAACTTCCATTGCCTTGCATGATGTATTCACGTCCTTTCAGTTAGCATAGAGGTAGTTTCATCTTTGCATTGAAAGAACNAAGATACAAAAATCATATAGTAATAAATAAAATTAAATATAAAATTATAAACAAAAATATAATTCATGAGTTCATAGAGGATAAAATTGAAACNTTTGAACTCTTACCTATCAATAGGATGGATGTATAACTTACTTGGATTTTAATTTAAGATACAAAAATCATATAGTAATAAATAAAATTAAATATAAAATTATAAACAAAAACAAACCATTAATGGAGCTTAGGAGTTCTTGGGAAGAAATTATTAAAAGTACGACTTAATTGTTCTAAGATAAAAATGATAAGACTTTATAATTATTTTAAGGAAAAAGTAAGACTTACTGATAATTTTTCCTTCAATAAAAAAACTTTAGAAACGTATTTTGCAAACCACACTCTTATATGAAAACAGCTGTAATTTAAAAAATACGGTAGAAATCACTATAAAATCGAAATCAGGTATTAAAAGAATGCTAATTTGGATTATTAATTAAAAAAAAATACTCAACTTTGCACCACTTGAAAGTTATAAATGTGAGAGCAGCTGCTTTCCTGTGTTCCAGCCATTACTGGATGATACTAGGCTCATAAATCCAACTGCTGGATGGCTGAACTTCCATTGCATACACTAAACTTCCATTGCCTTGCATTATGTATTCACGTCCTTTCAGTTAGCATACAGGTAGTTTCATCTTTGCATTGAAAGAAACCTTCAAGTGGAGAATCCCTCGATATCTTGTTCATTCCCAGCAACTAGTTTACTTGTGTGACGGTTCGGTTGAGTGTCTTCTTCCCTAGAAGCTTACCTTCATATTTCATACATCAAACCTAACAAGAATTCTGACAAATACATTCCCTTTAAGAAATTAATGCAGCTGGCAAACCCTTCCAAAAGTCGGGACATCAAGCTTATATAGCAACATATTCAAAATTTAACATTTTAAATGAAATAACAAAAAAAAAAAAAAAATTTGCAAGAGAGAGTTCTGTCAGAGTAAATGGAGTCGATATCTGCCAAGTGTTCCAGGAATTTCAGCCAATTACACTGTTTTGGGTATAGTATGGTTACCAGTCCTACTGGTGAGCCTTACCTGACACAAATACAGGTCCAAATCTTGAAGGCCATAGAAACCATCAGGACCCCAATGAACATAAAGCAAAACCAAGCCCGGGATATTGCCGAACCAGCCTTTCCATAGAGCATGCTAACCATTGGCCCCAGAATGGCAGAATTACCATCAGCATGTGACATGTCAAAAGAGATCACTATGTTGAGGCTATGCTTACCAAGCGACCAGTCTGCCCCACTGCCACTCAAATTCATATATCTTATCTGGATCATACCAGCAGTAACATGGACTGAACTGGAAGACTGGGACGCAGAGTTCAGACAAAGAGCAGCAGCTTTTGTGGGGAACTCCGAAGCAAATGCAGGTGGAGCAGGGATGCTGCCCAGCATGCGATTGGCCTGCTTGACAAATGGGTGCTGAACATCTGTCCCATCTGAAGGAACACAAAAATGACAAACAAGTGAGTATAAATGGCATATTAAAATTGTTCACATAATGAACGGTTTAATATCGCAGTCCGAAACAAATATACGGAGCAGATTTGTAGTGAAGCCAGCAGTGCTGCTGAGGTGAAGTTAGTATACCTGATCCAAATTTTGTGACCTGGTTTGGAGAGGATGCAATGTCATTACTATGCCCTTCCAAGAGCTCTTGGCTTGACATAGCCACTTGCTGGACTCCTCCATCCTGACAGAGTATCAAGTTATAAGTTGCAATATTTAACATCAAATTTAACAGGTTGGTCAAGTTCCAAAAATTGTATTACCTCCTGGGTAAGTGATGCTTGGCCAGAAATAAGATCACTTTCCATCATATTTGAAGAGTTAAAACCCATGCACTGCATGTTGTCACCAACTGCATCAAAATAGTTAAGGTACTCTTCAAACATGTCATAAGGATAGGCATCTGCCTCAATGGGGTTAGAGAGGTCATTAGCTTCCAGATATGCTCCATCATCAAATTGAGGGACATTACTAGCATTCAAGAATGGTTCGTCAAGTAAGTAATCTTCATCCACGGGATTCACGGTCTTGCTTGATTCACCAATGTATTCATGTTTGACGGGTTTTGAATCGACATCATATTGCACTGGCAAATCAAATAACTTCTGGTCATCAGGCTGTTCTGAACTGCAATGGTTTTGACCCACACCCACCAAGAACCTTTGAGCATTATCAACAAAGTCCGTTGATTCCTCAGCATAGCTGCTGTTGTCCCCCATATACAAGTTCGAAGGAAGTGGAGCATCTTCTGATGGAGGGCTTGTCCCAAGAATCTGGTCAGAAGCAGCTTTCCNGTTGATTCCTCAGCATAGCTGCTGTTGTCCCCCATATACAAGTTCGAAGGAAGTGGAACATCTTCTGATGGAGGGCTTGTCCCAAGAATCTGGTCAGAAGCAGCTTTCGTCAGAAGATAATAAACAAACATATCTTGAGTTGAAGTGGTGAAGTAAGGAGGAGTGTGATGATGAAGTAAAAAGATCGGCGGAACAATCAGGAATTCCCTAAGACAGAATCAGAGGAAACAAACGAATAAAGAGAATTGAAAAAGTCCCAATTCCCAAGTCCTCACCCTGTTCATTAAATGCACAATTACCCTACTGGGCACCAGACCAGAATGTGAATGTGAACGAAGCTTCAGCCGTCCAATCAGTCACTGCTGGCAGAGAATTTTTTATCCATTCATAGGACAACCATTAGACGACATGATAATGGCTTTCAAAGTTGAACCATAGAACTACCTATATCCAATATATTTTCAAGCCTAAATAGTATTGGCATCAAACATAAAGCCCAAGTTTTCATCACTTAAACAGTACCAAAATTCTCTAGGTATACGAATGATTTCTAAGCCTGACACAATCATTTAATAATGCAGAAGCAAGTTCTCTTCCATGTCACGTGTCATATTGGTTCAATACCATGACTCCAGCACGTAGTTGCATAATCAAAATATTTTGTGCTACCTCTAAGAAAGATTCAAAAATCAGTAGAAGTTTAGAAGGAATCTCAGCAAACAATCAAATGATAGCTTGACCAACCAGCATAACTACACAACTTGAAATACTATATACTATCCTTCTTCTCATTCTCAAATAGTCATACGCATCTTTAAGTAGGAAATCTGAACAATAATCATAGGAGAACTAATCAAAATCATAGTTAATCTAAGATAAAAAAGTTCATATTGGGTTAATTCTTGGAGCAACAAGGTCCTCTCGTATGCAGGTAGAATTCAGTTGATAAATTCTATGCCATTCTCTATCCAGGTTTATTGGTCTTCATGTTTATTCTCCCAAAGAAAGTTATCAATACTGTGTCATGTGGAGCAAATCTTGAGAAGATTCCTATGGACAGGTACAGACCTGGGAGCTAGTGGGGCAAGGGTTGCATGGTCCTCTGTCTGCCTGCCTAAGGATCAAGGGGGACTTGGAATCAAAGCTATTGAACCATGGAATAAGGCTGCCATTCTAAGACATCTTTGGAGTGATTATTTTTTTTGATACAAAATAGAAACTCTTGAATTAAAATAGAAAGTGATAAAATAGAAACTCTTGTATCAAGGGTATTTACAGTAAAAATTCAAAGCAAAAAGATAGAAGAAGCCCATAAATGACATGAAGCTCTCCATCCCACTAGTATAGCAAAAAGCAGAACTCCTTTAAAAGCCTTTGTAACCGAAGCCCAAAACGATGCCAAAAAAAGAATGTGAGCACAATTCCAAAGAGTAACCCCTTTATTAAGTCTCCCAANTATAAGCTTTCTTCCGCCCATCTAATATTTTACCAACTTTTTCTACCATTGGATCCCAAAAAAATGAGAGTGGGTTTCCCACTAAAGGTAGTCTACAAAGCACAGATACTTTATTGAGGTTGGCATACCCGTATTCAATACTNCCTTTTTTTTTTTTTATACAGGGGCTGCGCGAACACAAGTCTCCCAAATCCTTAAACATCTTCATTAAACAAGGAAATGGATATTGCGAGAATCAATCAACTCAAGCCCACCTCTCAATACAACCGATATCACAAATTCAAAGCAAAATAGAGCAGTGTAAAAATAAATAATCAACACTCTCACCATCACCTTTACACATCACATAGCACATACGGGAAATACAAGTGTAAGGTCTACTTTTCTGCAACATGTCATTAGTATTAATCTTATCAAGTGCAACTGCCTATGCAAAACTTGCACCTTCAAAGGTACTTTAGATTTCCNACATAGCACATACGGGAAATACAAGTGTAAGGTCTACTTTTCTGCAACATGTCATTAATATTAATCTTATCAAGTGCAACTGCCTATGCAAAACTTGCACCTTCAAAGGTACTTTAGATTTCCATATCATCAAAGCAATTTCAAAGGAAGAATAAGAATTTTCCCCCACCAAAGAATCAAAGAAAGATTTACATGAAAAGACTCTTAATGATTCCAACATCCACTCTTTTTTATCACTAGAGTCAATATTCAAAACAATGTTGTTAAGAATATCCAGAAATGACATCAATTCAACGGTGTCTCTATCATCGAAATTCCTACGAAAACCAAAATCTCAAAAATATGGAGAACTATATCAACGAATCATAGACACAATGAATGAATTACAAAATTGAGATAAACGATAGAGATGAGACAAATATGACAGACAATTTTCACCTGCTCAATCATCCTCCCAAAAATGAATTCTCTCTCTATTACTCATCACTAACCTAAATTCTTGAAAAAACCTCGTCAAACCTAATAAATGAATTTTCAAAGGTATCAAAAACCAACTCTTTCAACCCTATTAGTGTCCCATCTGTTAGCATGCAATTTATATTTGTTCCCAATAACTAAATACCACAAAGAATTTGTTTCCAAGAGAAACCTCCAAAACCACTTTCCTACAAAAATAATATTTCTTGTCTTCAAATTACCAATTGAGAGACCTCATTTATCCTTAGAACTAGACACAACACGCCAACTAATCAAATGATCCTTTCTACCTTCACCACTATTTTTCCATAGAAAGTCTCTCATCATTTTTTTAAGTATCACATTTACTCTTACTGGTAACTTGAAAAGAGATAACAAGTGTGAGAATACTAGATAAAACTAACTGCGCAAAAGTTAGCCTCTCCCCTGGGATATATAAGCTTTCTTCCGCCCATCTAATATTTTACCAACTTTTTCTACCATTGGATCCCAAAAAAATGATAGTGGGTTTCCTACTAAAGGTAGTCTACAAAGCACAGATACTTTATTGAGGTTGGCGTACCCGTATTCAATACTGTATCGGATACGAGAGCATACNTAATATTTTACCAACTTTTTCTACCATTGGATCCCAAAAAAATGAGAGTGGGTTTCCCACTAAAGGTAGTCTACAAAGCACAGATACTTTATTGAGGTTGGCATACCCGTATTCAATACTGTATCGGATACGAGAGAATACGTATCGGATACACCTCAAATATATTCGATAATAATTAAATATTAGAATACTTCACGGATACTTTTGTGTTCTAGCAATATATATAATTTTTTAGTTGAATTTTTAACATTTCTTGTCAAATTCACATACCATACAATACATTTATAAAAATTCATACTACTTCAAAGGCACATGAGTATTTTTTAAGTATTATCTAAAATTATTTCTAAATAAACCGACTCGGAAAATATTAGTTTTGATTCTTTTAATTAGTCATTTCACTTTGTGAATATATCATAGTGATACAATATATATTTTCTAGAAACTAAAAAAATTACTAATTTTTCTTATTGTGTTAAAAAACTACTAAAATATATAAGTATTATACTTGTTGAAAATAATAAAAATATTTTATTATAAACGTATCTTGACCGTACCTGAATCCTACTTTTTTAGATTTTATCGTATCATTGTATCCGTATCGTATCGTACCCGTATCCCATATCCGTGATTCATAGACGGTAGTACTAAATACTTCAAAGGCCACTCTCATACTTTACACCCTAAAAGTTCTGCTAACCTACTATTCTTTTCCTCATTTGAATTAATGGTCACGAGTACACTTTTATCCATATTTACCCTCAAACCTGTAACCAAACCAAACAGCTTTACAATATTCTTAAAATTGATCAATTATCCTTCCTTTCCCTCTGAAAAAAATAGTGTCATCAGTAAACTATAAATGAAAGACCCAAATTACAACTTTTAGCCTTCCTCACTAATCTACTTAACCAATCGGCTACTAAAGTAAAGAAAAAACAAGATAAAGGATCTCTTATCTCAATCCTATAGAAAACTTAAATCTACCTCTACACTTTCCATTCATCATAACCAAAAAATTCATCGAGTGCAAACATCCCCTAATAAATTCTCTATCTCCCTCCATATCTTTTCACCCTTATAACATATTCCAAAAGGCCCAATCAATATAATCATATACTTTCTCAAAATCCATCTTGAAAATAAAACCTTCCCTGCATTTATCTCTATACTCATCCACCACCTTATATGTCACTAATACAATATCAAGAATTTATCTACCCTTAACAAAAGCTCTTTAATATTCAAAAAGAGTTTCACACNGAAAATAAAACCTTCCCTGCATTTATCTCTATACTCATCCACCACCTTATATGTCACCAATACAATATCAAGAATTTATCTACCCTTAACAAAAGCTCTTTAATATTCAAAAAGAGTTTCACACAATGTTTCCTTCAATCTTAAAGTTAAGACTTTTGCAATGATCTTATAAAGACTAGACATCAAACTAATCCGCCTAAAATCTCTCACCTTCGTGGACTTTGTCTTTCTTTGGAATCAAGCAAATAAAAATCGCATTGGTAATTGCATTGATCACACCATTCTAAAAAAATTCATGGAATGGAACTTGATTTCGATGAGCTACATTTACATCTATGTCTTGAAAGGAAGAAGCTTTTGGAACATAGACTGGCTCAAGCTTCCTCTATTGTATGGAGAAAAATTTTGGGATTAAGAGAGGCGAGCTTCCCATTGGTAAGATATAAAGTTGGGAATGGTGATAATGCATTCTCATGGTTTGACCCTTGGCACCCCTGAGGTCTCCTCTATCACAAGGTGGGGGAAAGAGGAATTACGTTACATTGTCTAGACTTGGGAGTAATGCTAAAGTTAACAGTGTTATCATGGATGGAATGTGGAGATGGCCTGCTACTAGAAATGCAGACCTCCTGAAGATTCAAAGAAACATTCCCTAGATTTTACGGAATCAGAGTGACTCTATCCAGTGGCTTCCTCCAACTAATACTAATTTCAGCTCTAGTTCTGCATGGGAGGTAATGAGAGCAAAAAAAAAAAAAGCAAACATGGACTAGAATTATATGGTTCTCTAAAGCAATTCCTAGATTTAGTTTCATCTTATGGATTGCAGTGAAGGAAAAATTAGCAACTCTTGACAAGCTCAGCTCCTATGGGCTAGTACAGAGTACTCGCTGTGTCTTTTGTAGAGGTGAAGTAGAGACACATGATCATCTGTTCTTTGACTGCTCTTACACCAGTAGAGTATGGACCTCATTACAAAGTAAGTGTTGTGTTAATTGGCCTAACCATAGATAGAAGGACCTAATTCAATGGTTGACTACTAGAATTACTGGTAAAGGACTGAAGAAACAGATCTGTAGGTTGATTCTATCCATTACAGTTTATATAATCTGGAGAGAAAGAAACTGCAGGATATTCAGGAATGCCTATAGAGATGTAGCTATACTTTTCAAAGAGGTGGTTGATTCCATTAGATACAGAATGAACATGTGTAGGGGTTACAAGCAAACCATTCCTAACCTCTGGCTGCAAAGACAGTGGACACTCCCAGACACTATTTTTTATCCTCCCTGATCTACGGAATAAAGGGGCTGAAAAGAGAAGCTTTCGGTTAATAGATGCTTTCGGTTAATTTTATATGGGGTATTTTTTTGTATATGGATGCTTTCGGTTAATAGAAATCATATCACTTACTAGGAAAAAAAACAAGTTCAAATTGTTTTGAATGTGATTATCTTCCAATCATCAGCATATTCCCTTTCAGTTTCAAGACAACTCATCCAATTACATTACAATAGCGTGAGAATATGAAGAAAGGGAAAGCTCTCAACATACTAGAACAGGTAACTAAGATGAGAGAACAAAAATAAGGAAGTGTAAGAACACCTTTGCAGCTCTACTTGAATAATATTATAGATACAAACCATCCAGATAATATTGCAGATTCCAAGCTGAAACACAGCAGAACAGAAAACAAGCAAAGAACAAATAGAAAGGACGCAAAAAATCCAATGCACCTTAAGTTAGATGACATCGTAATCCAAGCTCCAACATTCTCACAATTCAACAAGGGTATATATTCCAAGAATTCATTAAAATGGACAGCTAACTTCTAAAACCTAAGGGATCGTTGATCTAATATTGATTTGTGGTTGAATGAGTGAAATTACCAATTATCGGATGATCCTCATGAAACCAAGGATGATTTAAGGAAGAATAGACCACGAGTATCTCTTTGTCAATTTCTTTTGCTATTAGTAAAGTCTTCAATTTGACTAGAATGACAGTGGAGGAATAGGAAGACAATATTATTCCAATCAAAGGGACGAAGTAATCAAGACCAATTACACAAAGATGACTCATAGTTAGATCCTAAGTTTGCACAAACAATTAGATGATCTCTGCCATAAATTTCCTTTTCATAAGGACTATTACACAATGGCATGAGCGTTCTTGTCCAATGACTATACTTTGGTCTGAGAATTAATAGTATAGATGACATGTTTTTGAAAAGCATGCTTAAGGCTGCATTTAGAGCATAGTCTTCNTGGCATGAGCGTTCTTGTCCAATGACTATACTTTGGTCTGAGAATTAATAGTATAGACGACATGTTTTGGAAAAGCATGCTTAAGGCTGCATTTAGAGCATAGTCTTTGGAATGTAATATGATAAAGAAGTTCATAGAGCTAGGTATTCATTCTCATTCAGTAACGGTTTCTTCATTCTTTAGCTAGCAGCGTGAGAGCTCTGAAACTGCATTCAGGTCCTTAGTTCCACTCGTATCATGAGTAAAGCTCAACACTGCTATTGAAGCTCTATTATACGGCAATTCCATTTATTAAAATTGTACACGATAAGCTAAAAATGCACACTTCTTTTTGATATGTATAAGAATGGATTGTCTCTATCCCAACAGCCACTCTATTTTTTTAATTTTATTCAGCTTCCCAACCATGGCATTCCTTTTACAGAATCTAAACTATATTGATAAAGATTCCATTTACAAAAACGCGTTAACTGAAAAAAAAAATTGGATACAGATTGCGTGCATTTTTATTGTTTCCACATGATTATGGTACCGTGTTGTGTTAATAGCACTTTTTCACTCCTTTACTAATTTAGGCATAAAAACAACTCACGGAACCATTGTTTGCAATACAATTAAACAACCCTTGCCTTGTTATCTTTGCTATATCCTGATGTGTGCATAGAACAATGAGAGAGCTACAATCACTAATACATATATACATTAGTGAAATGAGAAAAAGCACAAACCTGCTCAAGGTCAATTCCATCCAAATAGTCATCATCACCAACTACCACTCCCTCTGCAGCTTCCTCCTTGGGGATCGTTTCCAACTCATCATTCTCCCATTCCTCCTCAACAAATGGCGCCCCATATTTCTCCCCATTCTTTGGACCAGAACCACTCTTCTGAAATACTCGGCACAGCACGAATGAATCCTTCCCAACCCAAAAAAAATAAGAAAGCAAAAAAAAAAAAACAGTAAGATCAAGAATCCGAGACAACTAGCAACCATTTTGTAATAATTAAATTTTCTGCAAAATCACCAAAATCACCATTTCTTTTTTATTCAAATACTGGTTCTACAAAGACTCCTACTTTAGTTCAACATTATTTCGATTTTTGGCTATCCACATTTGAATCTACTTTCTGATTCCAAAACAGGAATACACAAACCGCAACTTCTTTGAAATTAATGCTCCATTTTGCTCCAAAAAACTGAAAATGAGTCCTGAAGCAAACCAAAACAACCCTTAAAGAACAGACACAATGAACTCACACACACCACAGTAAAACACCCACCTGAACAATTCCAGCTTTCGCCAACTCCTCATCAATAAGCCTGTACTCATGCATGACCCAGTTAGTCCTCTCACCCCGTGGAGCCCGACCAATATGATAAACCAAAGTTTTCTTCATCCCCACAATCTGTGACCTATGGTAGACAGCTCGGTCCTTCCCCGTTGTCTTCCAATACCCTCGTCCAGTTGCACGGTTTGTTTTTGATCCATTTCCGTACTTCTTATCAAGCATACTGAAGAAGTACCACTCCAAGTCTCTAGTCTTCAGCCTTGACTTACCTAAAACCCACAACTCCTCATATTAACTAATCGCATCTCACAACCCTAAAAGGAGCACAAATCATATTATTCAACAGGGAGGACGAAGCAGATGGTTGACTCAATCTCCCTAGTTTACTCACTTGATGGATTAAGTATCAATTCTATCCAGTTGCAAAAAAAGAAAAGAAAAAAGAGCATCAATTCTATGCAGCGAAACGATTGATAAAACTCATCATTAAAACCCCCAATATTGACCCACTAAATAATTGGTCAAAATTCATAATTCCAAAGAGCGAAATGAAGTCTAATGATTTACGAATCATTAGACTACCCAAATTTTAAAAGAAAAATCTCTATTTTTCTAATCTAAACTAGCAATTCAAATTCGTACTTTCAATGTTCAATTCTATATAATTGCGAGCAAGAGATCAAACGAAGGCCAATAGTTGTGAAAAAATAAATCAAAAAACCTAACATTAGATAGAGAAAAACCTGGTAGGTCCCAAGCTTCGGCCTTGTAGATGTCAATTTCGGAGATGGCGTCGAAGCGGAAGGGTTTTCCACAGATCTTGCGCCTGAGGTAGTAACGCACCAGCTCTTCATCGGTCGGGTGGAACCGAAACCCAGGAGCAAGTGAAGTACTGGACGATGACGAATCAATGGCCATGGATGTGAAAAATCCTAGAGTTTGTTTTCCAAAGAGAGAGAGAGAGAGAGAGAACGATTTGATCGAATGTTGGAGAGAAAAAGGAAGGGTTGTTTAAGTTGATCATTCATCAATCATCTAAAATCTAAAAACATAAGCTTCGAAATTTACGATGATGAGGGGGGAGGAGGAAATTTTATGTCACGTGATGGTGACATGTAATTGTCACAGTCCAATGCGTGGCGAGAAGAGTGAGTTGGTTTTTGGAATGACGAGGGAAGGTTTTGACGTCGGGGCTTCAACTTGAACGTGTTAATCTGAATCGATCTGGACTTTAATTTTTTTTTTTTTTTTTAAGGTTAACGATGAATTTCTCCAATACAGAACCTAGTGAAAAATCATAATGTACTCGTCGGTTGGCGTATTATAAATGAATTAAATATTTAATTATATTATCTTTCATTTAATCGAATCTAATATTTTATTTAATAAACAAATTTAATGTCGTATTAATTTAAAAAACATATATTAATCGCATAATTTTTTTTAANTCGTCGGTTGGCGTATTATAAATGAATTAAATATTTAATTATATTATCTTTCATTTAATCAAATCTAATATTTTATTTAATAAATAAATTTAATGCCGTATTAATTTAACAAACATATATTAATCGCATAATTTTTTTTAAGAAAGAGTTGTATTATAGAGATCTTTTAACTCAAACGTATTATTCTACACATTTATTATTATAATCTTTCAAATAATAAAATTAACCTGTCATAAATATAACAAATGCTAATTAATGATATTTTTATTAATTTAACATCACTACGATAAAATAATTCTCTTACTAAATAATAGATTGAATTAAATAACTACTATATAACGCTTATATTATGTATTGTGAAATATTAGATAAAATTATGTATTATTTTAATAATATATTTAATTTTGTTTTTTATTCATTTATATTGTATTATTTTATTTAATTTATCTATTTTTAGAACAACAATAAAAAAAGTTCAATTGNTTATGTATTATTTTAATAATATATTTAATTTTGTTTTTTATTCATTTATATTGTATTACTTTATTTAATTTATCTATTTTTAGAACAACAATAAAAAAAGTTCAATTGATATTAGTTATACGTGGACCCATTAGAAGATATGTGAAGATAGGATCAGACTAGGGCAAAATCCCTTGAATTTTTGGTATGATACTAAAAATTTAATTTTTATCGTAGTTTTACCGCCAAAAATTTTCGTTAATATACCAAAAATCTAAAAAGATGTACCGTAGTCTTCTCTGCGAAGAAATGAAGGCAAGTCTGCGCAGACATGAGTCAAAAAAGGTCCCACCATAGTAAAAATAGTAAATTATACTCAGATTCCTTTAGATTTATCACTTAACCAATTATACTTCCTCACATTTAAAATATCACATTTACACCCCCTATGGTTGACAACTAATTGACGGTGGAAACAGAATCAATGAAAAGACCTAAAATACCCCCAGATATTGCTGAAGACTTTAACAATTATTGAACTATCCCTCTATACCTGAATATATAATTTTTCCCACTTTTTACACCTGCCAACATTGTAGGCCTCGCTCTCTTAACTGGAAGAACTCTTCCAATGTCTGTTGTTCTTGGCATCTGACATTCTCAAGTGGATCCACNAACATTGTAGGCCTCGCTCTCTTAACTGGAAGAACTCTTCCAATGTCTGTTGTTCTTGGCATCTGGCATTCTCAAGTGGATCCAAGATTACTAGGAGGTGGAAGATTCTAAGGTGGTGAAAGGTATACATCCTGATTGGGGTTTTTAAAGAAAACATTTTGGACTGCAAAAATTAGGGGCATTGATGTTTGGGGACAAGGTGAGGGGAGGGTTTTTGTCTTCTGGATATTTCCACTATTTGATAGAATTCATCATATATATATAATGTATATGTATATGTATATATTATTTGTATGATAGACATTTTAGGATGTGCAAATATCTTTTCTTCTGGATTCAAGTTTTTTGGGTTTCCAATAGATGCATCGAAGAGGGTTTGGGTATTGGTTAGTTTTGTCTCTACATATATGTTTTCTTCTCTAAAAATCTGAATAGTTTTGAAATTTTTTTTGGGAGTTCCTGTATGAAGACTGATTTGGTGGGTTTCTAAGATTGAGTATCCACTTAGAGAAATCGAGTCTTTTTATATTTAGAGAAGTATCCATGGTCAAACATCCTAATTTTATCCCGCATTCTGTACATGGAGTATAACCTCTTTCCTTATAACTCGGGCAAGGCAACTCTCTGATATACTGTTTATGTTTCGGTTTTTTGATGGGTAGTTCTAGATTGGGATATATTGTTTTCTGATATACTATTTGAAAAGTTTGTACTAATTAGGTTTATATTTTTTGAAAACTATATTGATTATGTTTCGATTTTTTGAAAATTCCGTACTGATTCTTTTTTTTTTTCACAATCTTTGTTCTAACTTTTGCAGAATCAGGAGATTTAGGTTGTGTGAGACTTCTTTTTTTCAGCTCATATCTCGATGAATTTTTTGGTATAGGCATTTTATCTATATAATGACACTAAAAAAATAAGATTACTGACGGTTACAGATTTGTTTATATTGATAAATATCATTTTTGTCACAATGACAATAGCTGTTACTATAAAATATAACACTAATAAGAATGGTAACATGGTTGTTACTATGTTGATCAGTAACAAGACTGTTATTGTGGTATCTGTTACTATGGTGAACACCATGTATCACAGTAACATGAATTATTTTTAGCATGTGGGTTACCATTACATTCATATAAAAGAATAAAATAAAAAGTACATGCATGTTATTGCTTGTATAATCTCATTTTAATTCGCAAATGCATAACACAATGACATATCTTGTTACTACAGTCATATCCCAAATTTAGTCAGAAATGAGACTATTATTACTGTGTAAAACCAAGCATAAATACATCCCAATTTAGAAAATGTATGCACAAAGTACATTTTAAGCACCACAAATACATAACTCAAACACCAAAATATGATTGTGGCAAAATCACATTTTTAAAAATCCATGAAAATGAAAAAACCCCAAATATTCATCTAGAAAAACCCAGTAACAACTACGAAATCAATGTCGTATGTTATTTTTCATTCAGTTGTTTATGTACGTAATCAATGTAATTTTGACGTATTAAGTATGCAATAATACCAAAAAATTGAAACCTATTTTATTGACATGAGAATTTATGTTCTTCAAATTTGAATGCTTCTCAAACCCTAATGTTGTAGATATCCACCGATTTTTTATTGTTTCTATTTTGTATAGAGTCTAGGAAGAGTGATTTTTGGATTTTCGAATTTGGTAACCTCTGCAATGAAGGGTCATAGTCACCAGTTTTTTTTGAGAGCCAAATCGCCGTTTGAAAAAGATTTTGGATATTTTTGTCTTTCAACAAAGGCATGTCCTTAAAATCCCAAAATGTTTATGCTTGGACTTTTACTCCTAAAAGTTAAGCACTGTATACCAACTTACAAAAACCTCAAAATTAAAGTAGGTTCTAGTTATTCAATGTTTGGGAATAGGGGTATTCATTGGCGGCCTGGGTTAGGTCTGCAATTTTTTTTTGGGATTGAGTTTGAGTATTCACGCTTTTACTTGGGTGAGATATCAGGTGGGTTGGGCCGGCTTCGAGTAGGGTTAGACTACTCTCAGATCAACTCATCACTCATTGGGTGGATTTTTTTTTTATATATATAATTTTATTTAAAAAATTTTCAATTTAATATTTTTGTAAATTATATTTTTGAATTAAAAGTTGAGTCAAAATTGTCTAAATTGAATAATGAATAATTTTATTTATGAATAGGGAANAATTTTATTTAAAAAATTTTTAATTTAATATTTTTGTAAATTATATTTTTGAATTAAAAGTTGAGTCAAAATTGTCTAAATTGAATAATGAATAATTTTATTTATGAATAGGGAAAAAATCTAATTTTTTTTTTTTTGAATTATGCATTGAGTGCACCTAACTTTTTTATTTTTTAGAGGCATTTATTGTCACAAAACTTTCAAAGTTTCGATGGTCAATTTTTTTTCAAACAATTGGGTGGAAGGGTAGATGTACTTGGCTGGTAGGTTCTTGGGCTGGGTTTTTACAGGTGGGCTCATGGGCTGGGTTTTTATGAGCGAGCTTATGGGCTGGATTTTAGGCCGGGTAATGAGTTTGAGGGCAAAATCATGCCCCCTCTTGAAGGATATTGGACTCAGGTGGGCTAACTATCAGTCATATTTTTTTGGGAAAAATGAAAATCGGTCAAATTTAGACTTATTTGAGCTAAAATACAACATAAAAATTTATTTGGGCTCAAGTGCATTTTTTTAAATAATGACCAAAAAACCATCAAGTTAAAGGGAAAATAGTACAAAATTGATTTTGATCCCAAGCGTCATCTGCGGCTCCATTAAGGAAAAGGTGTAAAACCAAGAAGCATAGATCATATTCCTTGGTCTTTGGAAAATTTGAAATTCAAAAATATTGCAAAGATTTGAAAGACAAGAAAGTTTTACTCTGGGATGTCGTTTAAGGATTGCAATTTTACTTTCATTACTTTCCACATTTCTCATGAATACAAAAAATACTTCATACATTTCAGGTTCAAAACTTTTTGCGACTTTTTTGGTGAAAATGTTTGATATATGTCGTTGTTGTAGCTCTTTGTTATCACTGGATGGTACGACTGTCAGGTGTAACACTTTGGTTTAATACTACATGTCGTTAGTTTATCTGTTTTGTGTGCCTATATGATGTACATCGTTGGTGTAATTTCTTAGTTCATCCAATTTGATGTGTATAATTGATGTAACTATGTAGCGATACTGAATAATGTAACTCTTTGATCTAACTAAACAATTGAATGATATAATGAATTGATTAGTGTAACTATTTTCATGACACATGAATAATTATTTGGTGCATTATAAGGTAATTATAACTAATTGGTGTCNTTAGTGTAACTATTTTCATGACACATGAATAATTATTTGGTGCATTATAAGGTAATTGTAACTAATTGATGTTNCTAACTAAACAATTGAATGATATAATGAATTGATTAGTGTAACTATTTTCATGACACATGAATAATTATTTGGTGCATTATAAGGTAATTGTAACTAATTGGTGTCTCATAATTGGTGTAACTGTCTAGTCAAACTGTTTTTAGAACATATGAATAAATTATTGGTGTATCATAGAATAATTGTAACTGGTTGGTGTTGTATAATTTCAGTAACCGTTTAATATAACAATTTTTTTCATACACATAAATAACTATTTGGTATATCATAAGACAATTCTAACTGATTTGTGTAACTATTTAATCTAACTGCTTTCAGAAACCATGAATAAATTATTAGTGTATCATAAGTCAATTGTAACTGATTGGTGTCGGATATAATCAATGACTGTTTAGTGTAACTATTTTTAGACCATATGAATATAAAAAATACAATTTAAAATTCAAAAGAATGATAATATCCAATAAAATCTTCACATATTTGATTAGATACATAACTGTCAATCAATCATACATAATTTAAGAGATGGTAATTAAGTAAAATAATTTTGATTTCATTTGAAATTTGTACCTATACACAAGATGTTTTATTAAAATTACACTTAAGATAGTAAATAACTTATTCATACACTTTTTTTCAAATAAGTCTAAAAAATTATACTTAACACCCAAAAAACTCAATTTTTTTCGAGTTGGGTAACAAAATCTATGAGCAAGTGGACACCTCTATTTAGGAAGTAAAAATGGTGCTAGAAAATTCATTTAGGCCTATCCCTGAATTGGTGGGTACAGTAACATTTTTCTCATGTATTTGGGTTAATTGTAACCCACCAGGTAGGTGGGTTAAATTTTCCTCGCGTGAGATAAATTTTATTATTACTATTCGATGAGCCAAGCCCAAAGTCCAACTCACGTTATAAGTCCCGTCCGAGTTTTAAGGCCCAACTCCAAGAAGTCCACTAAGTCCAGTCCAATGTGATCGATCTGGTCAAACTCATCAAAACTCAAGGAGCTACATCAACAAGGAGCATGCAAGGTCATCTGAGAGTCTCTTTTATCACCTTGGAGTAGGAGTCATCTGAGAGCCACCTCTACACCACCAAGGGAGCGTTTAGAAGCCTCACTCTCGTCGTTTGGAGAGAGTCAATCTTCTCTCATCCTTTAACCAAGTCTTTTGGAGAACATCATAAACTTATTTACCAGTTGAGAAGAGCAGAGGTCACCGAGCTATTTAATAACTATTAAAATCACCCAAATCCGTTACGACTATTAAACAGCCTCAACTCATTATGGCCATCAGACTAGCTATACAATTACTACACTAAGCCACTATAAATTATAAGCCCCACCAACACTTGGGGGACATCAAACTCGTTCGAGATAATTCTCTCATTCTTTCTCAAAGCTTGTAACATTCTCCTCTCCTTTCATATCAGAGATAATAAAATACCGACGACCTTTGCCATTCAAAGTGGATGTAGGTCACGTTGATCGAACCACTATAAACCTTGTCTTCTCTCTCCCTCTACTTATTTTACTGCATTTTATACTGTATACTTGAAAAGTGGTATGCAAACCAATTTTGTGCATCATCACTATTTTCCCCCCCAAAAAGTTAGAGACTAGCCCTATGTTTGGCTTGAAGAAAAATAGAGGAAGAAAAATGGAGAGTGGAAACTAGGAAGGAAAGAATATTTTCAACCGTTTGGTATCAAAAGAAAAAATGTGTGGAAATAAAAATTGGATTGAGAGGCTATACATCCACCCACCCAAAAGAATTCATCCAATTTTTGGGTGGAAAGTTGAGTGAAAATGGTAGACTCTAATGAGAATGTTATAGTTACTAGTTTGCTCATATTGTGTTCTTAATGGTCCGTTTGGTACAAAGAAGGAAGAAAGAAAAAGTGAAATGATTAAACTTTCCCTATTTGAAAGAAAGGAAATTAGTTTCTCTCATTTTTGTTTGGTATGAAGGATGAAAAGTAGGAGTGATATATTTTTCATTATTGGTATTGGATAGAAAATGAAAGGAAAGGAAAAATATGTATGCCAAATTTACAATTCTACCCTTATATAGTGAATTGTGCATTTGTGCAATATTGATATTAGAATTTATTGAAGGACAAAAAATTAAACTTAACTTAAAAAAGCATATTGTCACACTTTTCCTTCTCACTTTCCGCCCACTTTTGGGGGAAAAAAAATTGTGGGTGGGCTGGAGGGACATGCTCTCCCTCCCCTTTCCTTTCCTTCATACTTTCATTTGACACCAAACTGTGAAAATATTTTCATCCACCATTTTTCATCCACACAACTTTCCTTTAAACTAAACACAACATAAAGGTTTCCAAACTTTAAAGTTTTGTCTTGTTGCACACGTGCTCCATTTGGCGAGACAAGAAGCCACGCTCCATGTGAACAAATAGGGTTTTTTTTTTTTTTTTTGCTTTCTTTATGAGCAATATTATCAATTTTAAATATCTAATTTGAACATCTACTACCATGTTATTTTGAATTAATAATAGGTAATTTAGTGATCTAATTTAAACAATTAACATACTATTACCATTAAATTGATATTATATCTGAATATTAAATAGAATCAGTTGTCAATTCAATGACAAACAATGTTATTTAGACATAATTTAGATATTTAATGATTGTGGTAATTGAATTATCAGTGCAGTATAGGTCTTCAAATTAATCTAGGATCAATATTATTGTTTTCTCATTTGTCAACTTGTTCATGTTAACATGTTCTAATCAGTATATGTTTGATCAAAAATCAATATTCAATTAAAATACTCAAACTTATTCACAAGTTTTTTGTGAGGGTATAATGATAAATTAGTCTTTTTTATGTTTTCTTTCGTCTCATTTTTCCCCCCGATACCAAATAATGAAAAATTCATCTCTCTAATTTTTTATCCATCATACCAAAAAAAGAAAAAGAAAGTATATTTCCTTTCCTCTATGGATGGAAAATCTATTCCATAGGGTTTTGGGATCTCTTTTACATATGTCTCTCCCTTCCCATATCTAACGTCCTACTCCTCTTCCCTATACCATTCTTCTTCACCTTCTTGCACAACTAGCCACTATGAGCCCACGCCACTAGCCACTAGCTACTACCCACCCCCAACCCATGCTATTAGTAACTGCTAGTCCATGCCAACCCATGCCACTAGCCATTGTCGGCCCACGCCACGAACCACTACCATCACGAAAAGATGTTTAGATGCAAATCCAGATTTTCAGCACATAGAGTAGATTTGAATCCGAACTCTTTCGAGACTATTCCTCTCGAGATTCTTGTATTTTTTTTTTTTTTATCTTCTTTGACTCTAATCCATCTCAATTTGAAACTACAGTACCAATTGTTTTGAGCAAAATGACAATTTTCCCCCTCTCAACAAATAAAAGTGTTGTCAAATGGGTTTTTGGAGTAAATAATGGCTTGAAACAGATTCTATAAAATAAATTATTTAGATTTTTTTTTGGGTAAGTTACTCAAAAATAATTGCTTGGAAATAAATATAAATATAAATATATATATATATATATAGTTATACATATTTTAATGAAAGAAATAGTTATAATTATTCTGGATAGAAGTTACTCAAACATGAGATTGAATTGGGCTCCAACCAAAAAAACAAAATGGGGTTGCTTAAAGGGGTGTAATGGTAAAAATTAAATAATTTTGCTTTGAAATTCATGGGATCCACAGAATTTCAATTTGACCACCCAAAATGAAATTGCATAAAAATAGACTTATTTACATGCCAATCCAACCAACTGGATTGAATTGGTTTGGATTGGGTAGGGTAAAAACTCAAATTCTATCCTACCCAATTGAATGAACCAAACACACCCCATGACTCACTTGTAAGTATCTCTCTATTTTTCTATAATATGGGTGATGACTCAAAGAGATAAAGGCCAGTATGAGCACGTCATGTCTATACTCTACACCCTCACACCTTTATTATTTTTCTAGTTTTAGAAATTTGTTTCTTTATTTATTGATTGCACTAACTTAGGCATCAAATAGGCCTCCTCCAACTCAACGTTGGGGTCTCTGTAACCTCTTTTCGATTTTGCAGGTTATGGATTAGGTGATATTGAGGACTAGGGGGCACACCTTGTGACGTCCCTAAAATCGGAGGTCCTTAATAAACTGTTAACCACCTGTCAACCTGTGAAAATACCCGTGAGTGCCGAACCATCTGACATCACGTCCATAGTATCCATTTATCCGGGATTTCAACTGACACATGTAACCCGTGTTCTTTTAATCATTTAACCAACCAAGGTCTAATATACTTCATTTAATGTCCATTTGTATTATTGGAACCAAGGAAAAGAAAGCCCAAAAGTATGACAAAATGATTTAAAATTTTTAGATTTTAGGAGACAGTATCGGTATTGCATACCGGTACGGTTTGCCTTTTGGACAGACAGTACCCGTACGCAGTACCGGTAGGCTTTTCCTTCTGGCCAGATTGTATCAGTACGCAGTACCGGTACACTTTGTCCATTTTTACCCAATTCACCTGTTTTCGATTTTTAACCCATTCCAAAATCTACCATTTTTCATCTAAAACATACTAAATCATGTTTTTAACATATAATCTAATATATACAACGTCTAATACAACTCATTCCATACATTTACATGCCAAGTGGGTTTTAAACAAAAGTTTTTATAAAAACTTGTTTTCAAAAGCCACAACTCGGTTTTTCTTCATCGTTGATGCTCTGAATGAATGTCATCCACCGGAGTGTAGTCCGCACTTGAAATATTTTTCCGTATAGGGTGAGTTACGCCCAGTTGAGTAATTCCTACAGAGGTTACTCTCCAACCTAAGGGCATATGCAATGTTCACATGCAACATTTCACACTCAACAACATTCCCAAACAAGAATATGCAATTATATATCATGCTATGAAATGAAATGAGACTCACTCATGCATCTTAACCCGAGTTCTCACCGACTCGCACTACACAATGCAATGCACATGTGTAATGAATCCATCAATTGACGAAAAATACAACCAATGATTGTTTGAAATAAAAGTGATGTATTTATAAAACCAAATCATTGTGGATGTTACCCATTAAATGAGTATTTTTATATAACAAAATCTTGTGTCTTTGTTGGACAACGGATTTTGGAATCTCACCACCGGCTCCGTAAGCCTTTCTACACTTTTTGGACTTGCACCAAAGGAGTGTATGAACCAGTAGCCAAGCCTTGCACCCGAGGGAGTGTCTAATCATTCTTACTATACCTGACACAAGTTTTTTATTCTATGCAACCGTGGAACTCTGTTGAACCTTGGTCCAACGGTACCGAGCCCACCCATCATCCACCTATTTAGTGTTTGATATCAATCATGCACACACACACTCACACACATAGCTATGGATACGATTTCTCCGTGCAAATGCAGTGTAATTTTCCATTGCTATTTCAATATTATGCTCATATGTAAAGAATGTCAAATGAGCAACTTTAAACACAAATATACATATCCCATGGTAATTTACATCTCATGCATATAATTACCAACTTTATCACAATGTTAATACATCAATAAGCATATATCAACATTTTATTTTTCAACAACAATCACTAGCAAGTTATTACATAATATAAGCCAATAACACACTTCAATCTCCAATGCATAATTTTAAACACATAGCATGCCCACAATCACATTTCTATGGAATTACACAATTAATTACCATATATCAACTCCAAGCTAGGAATTTATTTTAACCCATTTCTATATCTATTTTCATACTCATTTCATCAATTTCACAAGCATAGGCACATGATATAACATTTTATAAATCCACCCATTATATATAAATAACCTAGGTTGTAAATAAACCTAAGTAGGAAGGAACCTTACTTCTTGAAGCGTAAAGAACGACCGTAGGAAGTCCCAAGAACCCGCTTCTAGCCCAAATCCCGAGCTTCCAAAAATCTTGTACCTTGATTTTCGATAAAACCAGTCGCTTTTGGTATGTAGGCGTAGCCCTTGACGAGGAGAACAACTTTTCCTTTTGGCTCGAGTGGATCTGAGCACTATGGAGTTGTAGATGGTAGAGACAAGGTGGAGAACTCATGCCTTTTCCCTCTCTTCTTTCTCACGTTGGAACTGGCTGAAGAAATGGGGAGAAAATCTAGTCTTAGAATACTTGACCCACAACGCGCCACACACGACCCACACTTTTTCTTGGGTTCGTTTTAACCTTGAAACGATTAAATTTCGTCTCGGTTCAAGTTCAAATTAATTTTATTTTAATTTGTCTTAAATTATTTTTTAACTTTCAAAATTTAATCAAAAATCTCGTTTTTGGGTCACCCGAGACTCGACCGCCCTGTAAAACGCAAAAAATTCGACTATTTCGGAATTCGATGAAATTTGACATGGTAACTAGAATTCACGAGATGAATCCAACGGTGAGATCCGTTTTTTCATCCGAGATCTAGAAAATTTTAGATTTATAACCCGTACTGTAGTGACAAACTATTGTTTTGCCTTTTTTTTTTTATAAAAAATTTAAATTTACTTGGGTTTTACACACCTCAACATATTTTAATGATTGATAGATTTTTCCCATGCAACAGGTATCAGTTAAATTTGGGAGATATCAGTTAGGGTCGAATTCCTGACAACCGAGTTCATAGTTCGTCCAAGTCCTGTTGGGAAAAAATGGTTTTGAAAAACTAAATTAAAAATGAGACTCACATATCGAAATTAGTGGGACAATTATTTAATTATTTGTTCAAAACTATTAATATTTGAATGAGAAATTATTTCTCAAAAATTACCAATTTGTATTGGTATAATAGACTAAATTTTTAGATTTAAAATTGACTCAAAAATGGATCATATTGGAGCAGTAGAAAAAGCAAGCAAGGGATCCAACAAGTGGCGCCCAAGGCTTTTGGAGCCTTGCCTTGCTTGGCGCCGGGGTCCCAGGCTTTGGCTCATTGGCTTGGGGCACCCCTTCATGTGGTTCTATCGCCTAGTCTTGCCTCGTCTCGCCTCGCGATCTGCTGCCTTCGCCTTCTAGTCCCTCACCCAACGGTCTTTTAAATTAATTTTTAAAATATGGGCAACGTAAGTGTCGTCGTTCAGAGTCTGTCTATGAACAGGTGTGACAAACAGTGTCGTCCCTTTCCTGTTCAGCATAATTGAGCAAACACCTGGAGTTTATAAAAGGGCAACTCCTACTGCGATTCGGAATATACTGAAATTTAGAAATAATTCTTCTAACTTTCATAATTCTCTTACTTTGCATATTATCTGTTGCATTCTGTCATCTATGGTTCAAGTACAAGTTATCAAGTTGTGTTCGCTGATCCTTGAAAATTGTAGTGCCGCTTCTTCAAAAGTAAAATTTTGTTCTATCTTGGAAGATAGTTGCTCATCAACTTTAAGCACCGAAAGGGAGCAAATTTGTCTTAAGGAAATTGTAGATCATAGGGCTTATATTATTCTGATTTTCTTATTTAAAAGTTAGTGCTGGTCTACCTTGCCGTAAGTGCCCAATCTCGCCTTGCTTATTACACTATGTTAGTTACACATAGCTATAGGTAATTAAATTTAATTATATAACAAATACTTGCCTAGTCTTCAACAATCTTAAGATAGATCTCTTATACTATATAATTAGACCGGTTACTGTTATATTGTGGGACAGAATTTTGTATTTTGTTTTAGTCAATATCAGACTCTTATTCTATAATATTAGTTAATTAAATTATTGTCTATCCAAAATAGGATNACATATTTTAATGATTGATAGATTTTTCCCATGCAACAGGTATCAGTTAAATTTGGGAGAAATCAGTTAGGGTCGAATTCCTGACAACCGAGTTCATAGTTCGTCCAAGTCCTGTTGGGAAAAAATGGTTTTGAAAAACTAAATTAAAAATGAGACTCACATATCGAAATTAGTGGGACAATTATTTAATTATTTGTTCAAAACTATTAATATTTGAATGAGAAATTATTTCTCAAAAATTACCAATTTGTATTGGTATAATAGACTAAATTTTTAGATTTAAAATTGACTCAAAAATGGATCATATTGGAGCAGTAGAAAAAGCAAGCAAGGGATCCAACAAGTGGCGCCCAAGGCTTTTGGAGCCTTGCCTTGCTTGGCGCCGGGGTCCCAGGCTTTGGCTCATTGGCTTGGGGCACCCCTTCATGTGGTTCTATCGCCTAGTCTTGCCTCGTCTCGCCTCGCGATCTGCTGCCTTCGCCTTCTAGTCCCTCACCCAACGGTCTTTTAAATTAATTTTTAAAATATGGGCAACGTAAGTGTCGTCGTTCAGAGTCTGTCTATGAACAGGTGTGACAAACAGTGTCGTCCCTTTCCTGTTCAGCATAATTGAGCAAACACCTGGAGTTTATAAAAGGGCAACTCCTACTGCCATTTGGAATATACTGAAATTTAGAAATAATTCTTCTAACTTTCATAATTCTCTTACTTTGCATATTATCTGTTGCATTCTGTCATCTATGGTTCAAGTACAAGTTATCAAGTTGTGTTCGCTGATCCTTGAAAATTGTAGTGCCGCTTCTTCAAAAGTAAAATTTTGTTCTATCTTGGAAGATAGTTGCTCATCAACTTTAAGCACCGAAAGGGAGCAAATTTGTCTTAAGGAAATTGTAGATCATAGGGCTTATATTATTCTGATTTTCTTATTTAAAAGTTAGTGCTGGTCTACCTTGCCGTAAGTGCCCAATCTCGCCTTGCTTATTACACTATGTTAGTTACACATAGCTATAGGTAATTAAATTTAATTATATAACAAATACTTGCCTAGTCTTCAACAATCTTAAGATAGATCTCTTATACTATATAATTAGACCGGTTACTGTTATATTGTGGGACAGAATTTTGTATTTTGTTTTAGTCAATATCAGACTCTTATTCTATAATATTAGTTAATTAAATTATTGTCTATCCAAAATAGGATTTGCGTATTCTGCTAGATCAATTTATTAAAATCAAGGTTTTTGTTTTGCTTCTATTTGTGTAACAGAAATGGCTAATACTGTAACACCCAACTCGACCTTATTTCGATAATATGAAATACATATACCACATACTTCTTGTGAAAACTTGTCTTTGAGATTTATAGGTCATCCATGGAAAAATGACACCATTGACTTTTTATACAAAGTTCAAACATAAAAGTACATCGGTTCAACACTTACTAAAATATAAACATAAAGGTTATACCAAAAACGAGCACACCGGCCCGATAACATACAAAGTAAATACAACCCAAAATATAGTTATAGTAGTTAAGGTACATCCATAACATTTAAAAGTTAAGTATACAGTCCAAAAAGTTAACCACACTCAAATTCACTCATGACCCCTAACGACTCAATCTCTGACTTTGGCAGTGGATGTCAGGTTGGTGAACCAAAATTACCTAGACAAGTTTAAAGAAAACTCTAGTGAGTACTCAGTTGTATCACAACAAAAAAAATAGTTAACAAATATTATAATGTATTAACCCAACCACAGAAGTACACTAACTATAGCCTCGTAATTTCTCTTACAAGAATCTGTCTTGAAAACTCAACGGTCTCACAATGAGACATCTTGTAGACACACATCACATAGACACTCATCACACAGATGAATTGTCACCTAGCAACCAATCATAACGTAGATGCCCGTGACTCAGACATCTCAATCATATAACCGAACCCCCGTCACTTAGGCACTCGTCACATAGACGAATCGTCACCTATCAACCAATGTTAGTCCCAAAACAACACGTGTTCTAATCTATATTANAAATGGCTTTGCCTCTTGGGTTTTGCCTTAGCCAAAAATGGCCAAGTCTTGAAGAGTCTTTTTTTTTTCTCCCTTTTATATTTCCCTACACATGCACAATGATGACACTCTCACTTCTTCTCTCGCCCAAACCATTACTCTTCCCCCTCCNAACTAACTAAACCATGAAGACTCACTACATTCTTCCACAACCTAACTACATTTAACACCTTTATGCATTAAAGATCACAAACTAAATTTGTAACATTATCAGTTTAACAACTTAATTACTAAAATATAAAAAGATTGTAGGATAGTTCACCTATCTCGTGCAAAGCTCTATTGTGTGGATGAACCTTTCGCTAAAGCCTTTTGTGCGGCGTTTCTCACGGTGTTCGTCTCTGGACCTAACACACCGGATGTCACAATTTCATTCAAACACATAACATCAATTGAGTTCAAGATAATTTACTCGAACCAAGTTTAATATTTGCATCACATCGATTCATATAATTCATTCGCATCAAATAATATTATCTACTCGAATCGATTTTTCANATCAATTTTTCATTTTTAATTAGTAGGTACCTGTCGAGCACAGTCATATCGCATGATTATGCTAGTAATAATATTTACATGGTCGTCATACACATACTCATAATAATTATTTATGTGGTTGTCATATGTATTCGGGTATGAGATTTGCCCTACTCGATGAGAGTACCGCTTACTAACGAAAGTCGTTTGTCTACTAGCTAAAGTTCCGCTGGTTGTCATATGTATTCGGGTTTTACAAGTACAAATGATTCTATTCCTCCTCGTACAATTGTTGTACCTACAGTTGTTCTTATGATTGTGATTGTGCCCCATGGGGAGAAGCCTGAGAGATTTAATGGCTTAGACTTCAACATTGGCAAAAAAAGATGATTTTTTATCTCACTACCCTTAAAATTGCAAAATTTCTTAAGGAAGATGCTCCTACAATTGGGGAAAATGAAACTAATGTGGAAAAGGTGGCTACTTGGAAGCATTCAGATTTCTTGTGTAGAAATTACATCCTCAATGAGTTAGACAATGTACTATATAATGTCTATAGTGTTGCCAAAACCTCAGAAGAACTTTGGGACTCCTTGGACAAAAAGCACAAGACTGAAGATGCTGACACAGAGAAATTTATCGTTGGCAAGTTCTTTAATTTCAAAACGATATATTTTCAGAGAGTTATCCCAAGTTTAAGAACTTCAATTAATCCTTCATGACATCCATGCCAAGGGTATGTCTCTTAGTGAATCATTCCAAGTCGCTGCAATTGTGAAAAAATTATCACCCCAATGAAAGGAGTTTAAGAACTATCTCAAGTACAAGCACAAGGAGATGAAACTTGATGAATTAATTGTTCATTTGAGGATAGAAGAAGACAACCATAAATCTAAAAAGAAAAATGATATCTTTAACCCAATGGAATCCAAAGCCAACATCATGGAATAAAATTCAAGGATCAAAGAAATTCATCAAGTTTTATTTATTGATTGCAATCAAGTTTTATTTATTGATGTCTATTGATTCAAATCATAAATATAAGACTTGTGTGGAATCAAAGTTGGCAAGAACATCTTTCAATTCAATAGAAAGAAGTACTGAATCTCTTGAATTAATTCATAGTGATGTTTGTGACTTAAAGTTTGTGCAAACAAGAGGTTGTAAAAAGTATTTTATCACTTTTATTGATGATTATACAAGATATTTTTATGTTTACTTAATTAGAACTAATGATGAGGCTATTGATATGTTCAAGCATTATAAGAATGAAGTTGAGAATCAACTTAGTAGAAAGATAAATGCACCAAGAAGTGATAGAGGTGGTGAATATGAATCTCCTTTTGAGGAGTTTTGTGCAAAACATGAAGTCATTTACCAAACGAATGCCCCTACTCATCTTAATCAAATGACATAGCTAAACGCAAAAATCAAACATTGAAAGAAATGATGAATGCTATGTTGTCAAGTTTGGGAGCACCTCAAAACTTGTTGGGGGGGGGGGGACCTTATTAATTGCTAATAATATTCTTAACAAGGTGTCTCAGAAGAAAACTAATAAGACACCATATGAATTATAGAAGGTCGGACAATCCTATAAATTCTTAAAAGTGTGGGGGTGTCTAGCAAAAGTGACAGTTCCTAAACCTAAAATAGTTAAGATATGACCAAAAACTATTGATTGTGTATTCATTGGTTATGCCCATAATAGTAGTGCATATCGATTTATTTTGTGATGTGAATATTAATACAATTATAGAGTCAAGAAATGCGTCATTCTTTAAAAATAATTTTTTATTTAATATATCACATGAATCGATCTCGTTAAAGAGACCAATTAAGTCTACAAGTAGTAATGGTCAAAACAAGGAGTTCATTGAAGATGAACCTAGACGTAGCAAGAGGACAAATACATCGAAGTCATTTGGTCCTGATTTTCTAACTTATTTATTAGAAAATGATCCTGAAAATTTTAAAGAAGTTATGTCCTCCTTCGAAGCTCCTTATTGGAAGGAAGTTGTTAATTCTGAAATTGAATCCATTATGAGGAATCATACATGGGAGTTGGTGGATCTTCTACTAGTAACAAACTTTTGGGCTATAAATGGATCTTTAAAAAAAAGATGAAAGCCGATAGATCCATTGACACGTACAAAGCTAGAATTGTAGTCAAAAGATATAAATAAAGGAAATGATTGGATTATTTTGACACATATTCACCAGTTACTAGAATTACCTTTATACAGATGTTAATTGCTATAGCTACATTGAATGATTTTGAAATACATCAAATAGATGTAAAGACAATATTATTTAATGGTGAATTAGATGAAGAAATATACATAAAAAAACATGAGGGGTTCATTGCTAATGGACAAGAAAATAAAGTATGCAAGTTTTTTAAATTTCTGTATGGTTTAAAACAAGCACCGAAGAAGTGGCATGAAAAATTTGACAAGGCAATATTGTCAAATGGGTTCAAAATAAATGAGTGTGACAAATGTGTATATATCAAGAGCACTCATAGTGGATACGTTATTGTATGTCTTTATGTAGATGATATTCTAATTATAGATACCAATAATGATGTCATTAAAACTACCAAGCGAATATTGACAAATAGGTTTGAAATGAAAGACCTAGGTTAGGAATTAAAATTTTTATAATGTCAAATGAACTCATGTTATCTCAGACTCATTATATTGATAAAGTACTTGATAAGTTCAAGAAGTATGCGACAAAACTTATGAGAACACCTGTCGATGTTAATATCTATCTCTCTATGAATAATGGTAAAAATATATCACAGTTTAAATATACACGTATAATTGGTAGTTTAATGTACATAATGAATTGTACCAGTACGAATATAGTATACTCAGTGAGTAAGCTAAGTCGATATACAAGTAATCCCAAAAAGGACAACTGGAAAACAATTATTAGAGTTTTGAGATATTTAAAATATACTTAAAACTACACGAAGTACCCAACAGTACTGGAGATATACCGATGCTAATTGGATATTCGATACTAAAGATTCAAAATCTACGAATGGATATATCTTTACCTTGGGCTGGGCAGCTGTGCATTGAAAATCCTCAAACCAAACTTGTATAGCTAGATCTACAATCAAATCTGAGTTCATTGCCTTAGATAAAATTGGAGAAGAAGCAAAATGGCTTCGTAACTTCTTAGAGGATATTCAAAATTTGCCAAAGCTTGTGCCTACAGTATGCAGTCATTGTGATAGCCAATTTATGATTAGAAGGGCACATAATTGTATGTATAACAACAATTTTAGATACATATGTCGTTAACACAATACCGTTAGACAATTGTTATCTAATGTTGTTATATCCATTGACTATGTGAAATCAAAGGATAAAACTGCGGATTCCGTTTACAAAAGATTTAACTAGAGAGCAAGTGGAAAGTTCATCAAGGATAATGAGCTTAAAACCTATTATTTAACCAAAACTCACCATAATGGCAACTCAACTTAGCTGACTAGAGATCCCGATATCTAAGTTTAAAATGACAACCGAATTATGTGTAATTCAGAGATGCACTGAGGAGGTTTTTAATTCCTTCCCATTCCTATGATGAGATATTGCACATCTGCAACAAGAACTAGAGTAAGTTACGCTTTTAATGACATTCTGTGACTTAGAAATGTCCAAGTAGGGTATAAAAGGATATTCTTAATAAAAAATACCTATGTGAGTAAGAAAGAGACTGCTTCTATGAGAATTGTAAACTAATTACTCTAATATTACTCATGAAACCAAGTGCCGTTCAAGGCAAAAATGAACATAAACGTGAGAATCAACCGTATTCGAAGGGAAATTATGTGAATTCTATTGTCTTTGTTTACACAAATGATTGACAGTTCAAAGACATTATGTTCACTTGTTAGCTAAGTAAATCTGATAGTCTTTCACTATAGAAAGTTTAATGTCACTGGCTATTTATCCTAATGCAGTAACATTTCACTGTACTTGAACCAGTGTCTACATTATTGTACATCAAATTATCATTAATGTGAGAGATTGTTAGAAAAAATGGTTATGAAAAATAAATTAAAAATGGGACTCACACGTTGAAATTAGTGGGACCATGATTTAATTATTTGTTGACTCTCACATAGCAAAATTAGTGAGACCATGATTTAATTATTTGTTCAAAACTATTACTATTTGAATAAGAAATTATGTCTCAAAAATTACCAATTTGGATTGGTATAATAAATTGAATTTTGGATTCGAAATTGAGTCAAAAATGGATCATATCGGAGCAGTGGATGAAGCAAGCAAGGGAGCCAGCAAGTGGCGCCCAAGGCTTTTTGCACCTTGCCTTGCTTGGCCCCTTGGAAAGTGGGGCCCAAGGCTTTGGTGCCTTGGCTTGGGGCACCCCTCCCGTGGTCATCTCGTCCTGCCTTGCCTTGCGATCTGCTGCCTTTGCCTTCTAGTCCCTAACCTAACCGTATTTTAAATTAATTTTTAAAATACGCGCCATGTATCTGTCATCTTCCAAAGTGTGTCTGAACAAGTGTGATGAACAATGACATCCCTTACCTATTCAGTTTAATTGAATAGGCGCCCGGAGTCTATAAAAGGGCGACCTTTACTACCATTTGGAATATGCTGAAATTCAGAAACAATTCTTCTGATTTTCATACTTCACTCTCTTTGTATACTATCTATTGCATTTTGTTGTCTACGATTCAAGTACAAGGCATCAAGTTGTTTTCGCTGATTATTGGAGATTATAGTGTTGCTTCTTCAAGAGTAAAAAGTCTGTTCTATCTTAAGAGACAATTGTTCATCAATCTTGAGCACCAAGAGGGAGCAAATCTGTTTAAGGAAACTGTGGATCACAAGGCTAATATTATTCTGGTTTTCTTATTTAAAAGTTAGTTCTGGTCTGCCTCGCTGTAAGTGCCCAATCTCGCCTTACTTATTATACCATGTTAGTTACATATAGCAGTAGATAATTGAATCTAATTATATAACAAATACTTGCATAGTCAACAAGTCCAACCTACACAGCTGGATTACCCATGTGGATTTTAATTTGAAGTTTTTATTAGTTAAGTAGAGATCTTAATATTTAAATTGAATTTTGATAAAATAATTTTAGTTTGATTCAAATTAGAGCAATATAAAAATTGAATTTTTGGAGTTTTGGGACTCAACTTGAATCCAACTTTTAGTTATTGAATTCAAATTCAAACCAAATTAAGCATGAATAGAAACCTCAATTTCTGAATCTGTTAATGTTTAATGAACGGGTCTATTGTATCGTCAAATCGCTTTTTATTCACTGATTATGTAGTTCAACAATCAAATTTAAATTCAATCTCATTTCAACTTGAGTTATGTAACTCGGATACAACCCAACTTCAAAACTTTAATCATGGGAAAAACTTTAGATTATAATATTAGGATTAAATTGAAATTTGTGTTAAACTTAATTTGGGAGTTTTATATATTGAGTTAAGACTAACATTTCAACTAATCCAATCCCACTAAATTACACCCCAAATCAATTAAGTGTCATTTGACTATAATGATTTAGTGAAAATTGGCCATAAGTCCACCCACAAACACTTTTAAGCTAATAAGAACATGTCAAGTGCATTTTTTTTATTCTCTAGTTCACTCTGATTGTTTTTTTTTTTTTTAACAATTACAAATGCACCTTTGAGTATACCACATTTCCCATAGAGTTTTCCACAATTATATATTTTTTTTCACGCCTAAGTTGTTGCTTGAATTAGGCGACGTCTTCTTCTTTCTCTCCTCTCTGTACTCTCTGGTTATCACGCAGATCTCAAACTGTAGATGGCATTCAGGTCCTGCCCATGATTGACATATTCGAAAGCCAAATATTCTCGTTGCTCAAGATTTCATTTGAGGTTGATCTTTTTGAGTTCTCACTCAAGATCAAACCCACGCTATCTACTAATATCGTCATTGAGATGTAGATCTACATAACAATCCATTTGTTCAATAGAGGAGTCAGGATTATGTTTGAGGGTGAGTAACTACAAGTTTTACTTTTTCCTCTACTATATAAAAATAATGTAATATATTTATATTTTTTACATCATATATGATACTTAAAAATTAATTGAACATAGATAAGCCAAAAGAAAGTATATATAGTTTATGCAAACAAAACAACAACTAAAAAAAGGTTAACTATAAAAAAAATAAGGCTAATTACAACCATTTACAATTGATCTTGACAAGTCTTCGCACTTTGAAAGCACTGCATGATAACTTCATTATCAATGTCATTGAAAATATATTTCTCTATGTAAGTAAGCAAACTATCTGTCATCCATTGATTACTCATTCAATTACGCAATCAAGTTTTCACAATCTTCATTGCTGAAAATGCTCTCTCGATAATGGCACTTGGAACTGGTAATATTAATATCGAAGTCATAAGTAAGAAAACCAGTGGATATACCACATTTTTTTTTGTCTCAACCATTTTTTGGGCTAGATCACCAATCCCTAAGAGGTTTGCAAACTCATACTAGAGCGCACATCAACTATATAACTGTCAAGCTGATCACAAAGCCTTGTGAGATTTAATGAAAAAAAAATCATTTGGATAAAATTCAACAAGACTAATCAACTTCTTGTCAAACGCAGAGAAACTTGGTGTTTGATTATGTGAAACGATCATTTAGCTCTTGAAGTTGCAACATAAAATAGCTCAAAACGATAGTGATCTAAGTTTGTCATTTTTGGAGCTTTACGAATTAACTTCCCTCGAGCTTGAAACTTGTCATCCATATTTGGAACAATGATATCATGTTTGCCACAAAAGAAGAAACGTCATCAAGTAAAAAACTCCACTCATTCTCCCTCATCATTTGGAGTCGTTGCTTAGACACTTGAACTAATTTCATGGCATTCACAATATCTTGATCTTTCATTTGTAATTATTGCAAAAATTCATTCGTGATTCCCAATATACTTCTCATTAAATGAAGATTAAAGAAAAATCCAAATGATTGCAACAAACCAAAAAGAACATTTGCTTCCCCTATTTTTTCAGCATTTGAACCATCCTTTGAAATTATTTCAAGCACATCAACTGCTGACGAGAACATATCAATCAAGTTTCTCAGAGTATTATAGTGTAAACCCCAATGTGTATCACTTGAACGTTTAAGGCTAGTCTCTTGATTTAAGCCTTGCCCACTTGGAAGCTCCCCATTATTAAGTGCTTCAATAACTTGAGTAGCATGTTTCTCCCGAAGAATATCTCATCGTTTGCACGAGCCTCCGACAACATTCACCACATTACCAACCAAAGTGAAGACTGTGGCAATCTGAATATGATTCTTTGCCACCACAGTCACAAGAGCTAATTGTAATTGATGAGCAAAGTAATGAACATAATACGCAGATCTGTTTTGTTTCAACATAAGCGCTTTAAGACCATTGAACTCACCCTACATATTACTAGCCCCATCATAACATTGCCCACATAATCTAGACAAGTAAACCCATGTCTTAAAAATAAGTCTTCAACCGCTGTCTTAAGTGAGAGAACAGTTGTACTAGTAACATGTTCAATCCCTAAAAGACACTCAATTACATGCCTTTTCTTGTCCAGATATGGCAATACAACAACCATATGTTTCTTTTTTGATATATCACGAGATTCATCAACAAGAACCAAGAAAAGTGCAGCAAAAAGGGTAATGATAGCAGTATTGGTTTCAACCACAACTGCATTTACAATGTCTTTTTGTATATCAAGTGCCATCAACTTTATATTTTCAGGAGCATTTTTCAATGCAACAGCTTTGACAACTTCATTGTGATCAACAAGAAATTTCATAAGCTCAAAAAAGTTTCCTTGACTACTTGAAATATCATATTCATCGTGATCACAAAATACAAGCCCTTGTCTTAAAAGGAATCGGATGCAATCAATTGATGTGTTTAGGCGGTCTTATACTCACTACGAGTTTGGTCCGGTTGCTTGAAGAAAATTGTCTCATGGTTTTGTTTTTGGTTTAGTAAATCTTGACATTTTCTCCAAGCTTGGTTGTGAGAACTACTAAAACTTCCAACGTGAGTTTAAAGTTTCTCTTTCATCTTTCAATTTGAAAAACCCTCACTAACAAAGGAATCGCCACTTGTCTGTTCTACAGTGTCAGGTTTCAAAAGATATTAATATTGGCAAAATGCAATATCTTTTAATATGCTATACTCAAGCCAATTACTAAACTCAAAAACCAAGCTTGGTTAAACCTTCGTAGCTTAGCACCACATTTTTTTGTAGATACTTTATGAATTTGGTCTCGATCCTTAGAATTATAGTCCATAATTCGAGGTCGTAAGCCTAGATCCAAGGGAAGATTCATCAAGTTAATTTCGATGCTACTTCGTTTTGAAGAATTAGAATCACCATTTATTTTTGCAGGAAGTGGCAATTCTAACTCTAACTTTCTCTTGACGTATCTTTACATGACTGTTTAAATTTTTTTTAATAAGATAACATATGCATTAAGGATAAATACAGAGTTTATTTGACACAAATAAAAGCAATAACCCAACGTAGAAACAAATAAGGGCAATAACTAACTTAGATAAAATAATATTATCAGCAATAGCATTAAAATAAGATTGAAACTTCTAATGATAAACAACTTAAAGCCAACTCAAACCAATTTAAAATAATTATGCATAGTTTAAGATTGGGAGTTGTCGAAAAATGTATGCCCACTAACTAGGCACAATTCAATGTAATTATAGAAAAATTACGCCCAGCAATTTGTTGCTAATTTGCTGGAAATGTTATAAATTGGAAAGGGTTAGTACAAATTTGCACAAACAATCATAATAGATCAATAAAATCCCATCAAAATTTGCAACCCAATTCAATAATAAAAAAAAATTACAGTACTTTAATCGTCAACTTCAAGAATGTCCAAGAGATGACTCCCTTTCTTCTTCCCGTGATCTTCAAAGGCAATCAGACTTCGCAAAGTTGTGGCTTCAGCTTGGAGACTTCAAGAGTTCATGTTGGAACCTCTACCTCCTTTTCTGTAGCTGACTTGTCTTTCTCCTTGTCCAGATAAGGGTCGAAGTCAAAGTCTTGATTTGAGTATTTATCCATGGTCTGCTCCTGAAAATAAAAATACCTTGTAGCGCAGTTTGTAGTAGCCTCATCTTTGAGCTCCGCAATCAGGGCATCCTTCTTTCGAGTCGCGGTCCTTTCAGCTTCGACCTCCTTCAGTAGGGTGGCATTGACCTCTGCCAGCATGTTGTACTCATTCTTCAGGATTGAAGGGAGTCATAAGCCTCAAAGACATCCTTCCACGCCTGAACCCAGCTATCAGTCTTAAGTTTGAGCTTAGCCTTTGCCTTTTTAGCCTCCACCTCCAAACCCTTGTTTGCTGAGGCCAGCCCTTTCACTTGAGCCTTAAGGTTTTGCACTCGAGCCTTAAGATCCTCATTGGTAAAGGCCAGATCTATAACCTTGAGCTCGAAGGCCTTTGAAGATTTCTTAGAAACATCAACAGCGTTCTCCAAAGCTCGAACTTGGCTTACCAAGGCACTTACATGAATTACCAGCTAAGGGAAGCAAAAGAAAAAAGCTGAGGTCAGAAAAAATTATCCGCTCAAAGAGAAGATAGATCTTAGGAGATTCAGTGCTTACCGAAGCTGCTCCATACAAAGCAGTGGTGGCACAGGTGGACAAAGGCACCATTGAAACCTCCTGGGGGATGATAGACACAATGGCCTCGGTTGCTGATTAATGAACACTTGTCTTTTGCTGCCTTCCTTGACGAGCTCTCCACAGGCAAATAAGGAAGCTTCTTGACAGGACTAGGATGGATATACTCTCGCAGGAGAGGAGCTATGGCCCCGATAGGCCCAAATGGTCCCACATAGGGAAGAGCTCGGGTCAGTGGAGTCATCAAGGGAAGAGAGATCCCCTGGAAAGTGGAGACCATTACAGTTTGTACCAACGAAAAAGTCTTTTGAGGAGCCGATGGTGGTGAAGAGAGTTCCTAGGAAGGTAGAGGAGAGGATGAGCTTACGCTAGGTACCTTCTGAGTAGAACCTGGGTCTTCATCAGAGCCAACCTTGGCCTTATACTTTCCCCCAGTTCTGCCTTTCCAGAATTGGGCCACCTTGGCCCTCACAGCATCGATATCTAGAGCCATCGAACTAGAACCTGAGGAGTCAGAATAAGCTAATTATAACAAAAAATAGAAAAGGACAGAAGAAAGAATTTGAAATAAAGAACGAAGAGTCTTACTAGCAGGATCTTCAGCACCGACCGCAAATATCGAAATATGAGTATCAACTCTCATTTCGGGAGGACTAAACCTGAACTGAGTGAGTACCGCAGGCTTGAGACGCTTGAAATACTTCTCTGGTTCATAGCCCTCCAAGCCCAACAAGACTATCCTGTCTTCAGCATAGAGCTCGAGGTGAATACTTGAAAATGATAAAAGGAATAAGGTNTTCATAGCCCTCCAAGCCCAACAAGACTATCTTGTCTTCAGCATAGAGCTCGAGGTGAATACTTGAAAATGATAAAAGGAATAAGGTTAGCAAATGAAAATGCCAGGATGAGGGGCTAGGCTAGGCCTTCTCAGGAAAAACTTACCCAAATTATCAGGGGCAGACCAAGCTTGAGGTACAGGAAGTGTATCAGCCGCATCACTAAGATTATAATTCCACTCTTTCCCAGACACAAAGAAAAAGAATTTCTTCCAGCCCTTGGGGATGCTCAGGAGGTCAGTGATTAGAACTCGGGTTTCCATCCGCTTAGCAATGTATAAAAATCCATCAGAAGGGGTAACCTTGACGTTAAAGAATTTTAGTTGAAGAACATTCTTGAGGAAGGGATGCATGGGAAACTTAAGGCCATTCTCGAAATAAGCTACAAAGAAATAAAATTTCTTTGGGACTATGGTGTCATACCGAATGTCTACATTAGGAGACCAATACTGCATACCCCTTGGGAAACCAAATCGAGCTGAAAGGATATTCAGAAAAGGAGGAGTAACCTCGCTAAAACCCATAAGGTCTGAGGCTCTAGGGGCGACCTTTGTGTCCCCAGCGCTGTCAAAAATTCCAACATCGCTCATCTTGGATTTTCCTTTTTGAGATTTATTAGATCTCAGAACAAGATGGGACAACGGTATAGGGACCTGTGCCTCCTCCCCAACATCAGTGGAATTGACATCAAAAAAATTGTCTATTTCTTCACCCATATCCCATAGGTCGTCCTCTTCTAGTTCAGGAGATCTGTCGCCCATGGCAAGGGAGACAGATGAAGCAGTGGCTTTAGAAGAAACGAACATGGTAGGGTAAGAGAAAGGAAGATTGAAAGAGGAATAGAGGGTGGGAACACCAGTAAAGCAGTCCCTGATGGTCAAAGGATCAAGACACCAGTGGCCAAAGAGAAAAATCCTAACAGTGGAATAGGGATCCAAAATAAGAGGAAGGGAGGACAAGGAACGACCTCGATTCCTAAAGTAACAGAAGCGAAAAGTCTTTAAGTTAAACAACCACCTCGAAATTGAGGGATCTAAAAATAATGAAAACTTAAAAAGAAGAAAATGAGCAGAGCAAATAGCGTACCTAGCTGAGAACAATCGACAATCAGGAACCCAGGATAAATCCAAGGAATGAATTAGGCTAGCCTCGCAGAACCTTCAAAGAGAATTTGGGAAAATGACTGCAAAACCCTAGATCTTCAACAAATTGGGGAAGATGANGAATTAGGCTAGCCTCGCAGAACCTTCAAAGAGAATTTGGGAAAATGACTGCAAAACCCTAGATCTTCAACAAATTGGGGAAGATGAAATCGCGAAAGAATAGAAAGAGAGAATAATCTGGAGAGAGAGAGAGAGAGAGAGAAGATGAAGAGAGTTTAAAATAATGGAGGCANGAGAGAGAGAGAGAGAGAGAGAGAGAGAGAAAGAAGATGAAGAGAGTTTAAAATAATGGAGGCAGTTTTCAGCTAATAATGTATTTAAAGCAAGTATACGGACGGACACGTGGAGCTGTAAGATAAGGGATGTGTGCAAGACACGAGGAGAAAAAGAGTACACATTTGCCATAATAGTCGAAAAATGTCCCATCGTGTACATCTTGAGGTCGATTCCAGGCAACCTCGCTCACCTGAGCCAGAGTTCAGTCCCAGCTCATATAATTCTACTTGATCAAGGACTGGGGGGCAACTAATGGCACCTTAAATATGCCTAAAGATGACCTTGGTAGCTCGGGTCATGTTCCCTTAGGTCGGGAGTTCAGCTCACTTAAGTTGCCTATAGATCTCAACTTCAGACCTTGAGCTCCCTTCATCNAAAGATGACCTTGGTAGCTCGGGTCATGTTCCCTTAGGTCGGGAGTTCAGCTCACTTGAGTTGCCTATAGATCTCAACTTCAGACCTCGAGCTCCCTTCATTTGCACTTCAAGGGAGGAAGCATAGAAGACAATTGGCTTCCACCAAACATCACCTTGATGGCAACAGTCGCTTATCCAAACATAAGAGTAGTAACCGACCCAGCACTCTCTACAACTGCTGCGGAATAATAGCGATCATTACAAGGAAGAGNAACATCACCTTGATGGCAACAGTCGCTTATCCAAACATAAGAGTAGTAACCGACCCAACACTCTCCACAACTGTTGCGGAATAATAGCGATCGTTACAAGGAAGAACAAGGATCACGCCAAAGATCAAGTGAGGCTAGGAGCCATCTATAAATAAGGGGCATAACCCCTAGTAACAAGAAAAGCAACCATAGCCTTAGTAAAATACTCTATGTAAAATCCCCTATTATCAATATATTTTTCAGGAGCAAGAGACTCCATTGAGAGTGGAGTAGCTGAGTTTCCAAACTAGTGAACCACTATAAACCTACTATGTGATTTTCTCATGCCCTGATCCAATTCCCAAGAGCCTTGGAACTCTGACTAAACCAATCAATGCACATTGAATCCACCATTCTGCTCTATCATGTTATAAACATCATTAGTTAGCAAATAGTGTTGGTGATGCCGAAACAAGACTTATCTACCATAAGTCTTATGAAATGGCAATATCCAATTTATACTCCTATGTCATTGTCATTAGAGTCGAATAGCCCCGAAGGAATAGCTATTTTTGATATTAAGCTCCACCACTGTTCTAGGTGGTAAATGTTAGGCATTTGACTCTTATTTGGAGCTGCTGCTTACTAAGTTGGAACTTGGCGCTTGTTATTTTGCTCCAAGTGAAATAGCAGGGAGCACTAAGAAAACACAAGAAGTAATTAGCATGCAAATCACTTTTTGGCTTTAAATAATTCCACAAGTGCTAAAACGGCACCACATGAGCAGAATTAATAGCTATCTTATGTGCAGCTTAGCCTATATTTGCATATAATCGTTGTCGCAGTTAGGCAACACCACATGAAATAGAATTTTGTTGGTCCTAATGGCATCCTTTATCATATCCCCATTTTGTTGTTTGCCAAACAATTGAATATACTAAACATTTTGTATCATTTTTTATTCTTTCACACATGAGTTTGTGCTTTGAAAAAGATACTGGCCTAAAGGGGAAAGAAAGGTTAAAACTCATTTCCCACACACTTTTTTCTCTTTATTCTAATACATGTATACCTAAAGAATCTATAATATAAAATATGACATACTTCAATAAGTTTATCCGACGGCCTCAAATAAACTCATCCAACGGCCACTACCATCCCTCTCAAAATCATTTATTTTGTACTGTACCTTCAGGCACAAGTTACTCATAGTAAATCCATATGTGAGCATGGAGGCACATGTTGCTCTTGTTTTTGTAACAGAAGCTAGGGATATTGCCACCTATGGTATAGGATGTAAAAATAAGAAAGCAAAATCGTTCATTTACCTGTGATTTAATCAGTGCCTTGCTCCATTGGATTTGTGGGCAGTGGACCCAGCTTTAGATAACAAACTCACGAGCATAAGCCTTTATTGAGAGAAATTCGGGCCGAAGTAGGTTGATTTTGGCCGAGATCAATCTCAAGGAAAAATATCTTGTAACACTTTAGCTTTAACCCGAGTAGGGTTTTGTGAAATAGCAGCTCGAGGTCTCATGCCTTGATAAGAAGCCACATTGTCGATATTAGTCACTTCGACACGAAGCTCCTGCTCTTCCTTAACCTTGAGGCAGCCACAAGTTGATGGAGAGAGCCGAATCAAAGTTGGAATGTGGTGTCGGTATGATTGTGCAAACGTGCTGAGATTGCCGGTACATGGAGGGAGTCCAAACATAGAGATGCATTTGTTTGGAATTTTGTGGAACCAAATCAAGTCATTTTCACAGACGACGCCAACTGTTGATACCAAAATTTGGCATGGCCTCCACGTCAGTTCGTCTAACTTTAATCACCTGAAAAAAAAATTTGGAGATCGAATGCGAGTTCTGGAGGTTCAAAAAAAATTAGAGGCCGAATGATAGTTTTGTTGGATGTAATCCAAACTTGGTTAAATTCTTACGTCTTTTAGGTTGGACTTTGTCAATTTAAGTTCTTGTTGAATAAGTCATATGCTGACTATTAGTGTGCAAGTTGTTATCTATAAGTCAGCAAGTTACTATTTTGTAGGACATAGTTGGAGTAAATGTAGAAAAAATTATTTACAAATTGGTCTATTTAAGAGTCATGTAATCTGAAAGTTGTATGCAACTCAGAAATTTTTCAGCAGCAAATAAAGTTATATTTTCTCCTCTGTTTTTTAGCCTATCATTTCCTTTTCTCTATTTCTTGTTTTCCTACAAATGGGTATCAAAGTA
The DNA here is from genome assembly GCA_963454935.2 of Ilex paraguariensis. Classification (NCBI taxonomy): domain Eukaryota; kingdom Viridiplantae; phylum Streptophyta; class Magnoliopsida; order Aquifoliales; family Aquifoliaceae; genus Ilex; species Ilex paraguariensis. The sequence continues at coordinate 15,912 of CAUOFW020006769.1, read as the reverse complement.
GGTTAAGAGCTAGAAGTGAGCAGTAGAGTTCCAACGTAGCAGTGATTGCAAAGTGTTTGTGAAAAATTCTAAGAGAATATTGTGTCATGGCAAGTAAAATGAATAACAATTCTTTGCAAAACTTTCCTATATTTAATGGTAACAAGTATCAGTTCTGGGCTGTGAAGATGAAGACTCTATTTACATCTCATGATTTGTGGGATTTAGTTGAGAATGGGTATGAAGATTTGTTGAGCAGGAAAGATTAATAATTGCTCAAAGGAATGAATTGAAAGAGAAACATAAGAAGGATGCAAAAGCCTTGTTCATGATCCAACAAGGCTTGGATGACACCATATTTCCAAGAATCATGGCTGCCACTACATCAAAGGAAGCATAGGATTTGCTTCAAGAGGAATATCAAGGTACGTCAAAGGTAATTACGGTTAAGCTCCAAACTCTTCGCCGTGAATTTGAGAATTTGTCTATGAAAAATTCTGAAACTATTCAGGATTTTTTCTCAAGAGTTACTTCAATTGTTAATCAAACTAGATCCTATGGAGAGGAATTATTTGATCAAAAGTTGTTGAAAAGGTATTACGGAGTCTTACTTCAAAGTATGATCATGTAGTAGTAGTAGCTATAGAGGAATCTAAGGACTTAACCACTTATTCTTTGAATGAATTAATGGGTTCTCTTCAAGCACATGAACAGAGGTTGCAGAAAACACGATAGAGCAAGTGTTTCAGTCTACAGTTGACAACCAAAAAGGTTCCAAAATTTTTTGAAGAGGATATGGTGGAAGGGGCTATGGTCGTGGAAGTTCATCAAGAGGAAGAGGAAGAAGTCAAGGTAATCAGAGAAATTTTGATGGAGGTAACAATCAGTTTCCTTCTTATTCATGTTCAATTTGTAAGAAAACCAACCATGTTGATAAGGATAGAGATAAGGAACTCCCACAATGTTTTCATTGCAAAAAATATGGCCACATTGAAAAATATTGCCGCCAAAAGGCTAAGGAGCAAGCAAATTTTCATGAAGAAGAACAAGAAACTGAAGATAAGTTGTTTCTTGCATGTCTTGCTGAAATGAATGATGAAATTTGGTATTTAGATAGTGGTTGTAGCAATCACATGACTGAGAATAAAAAATACTTTGTGGATCTTGATGAATCTATCAACCCGCAAGTAAGAATGGGAGATAACAACCAAGTCAAGGTGCAGGGACTTGGTACTATTGCTGTTGATACAAAGAAAGGAAGAAAACTCATTTATGATGTTATGTATGCTCCTAGGTTGGCTCAAAATTTGCTTAGTTTGGGTCAATTGATGAGAATGGGCTATTATGCCATATTTTATATTGATAAGTGTATGGTTTATGAGAAGAAAAGCATGAAGTTGATATTCTCTGTTCAAATGACAGAAAATAAAATGTTTCCTCTTTCATTTTCAAAGCTTCCATTTAATGCATTTAGTGCATGTAGTGAAGAATCTGTGTTGTGGCATAGGTGATATGGTCATTTGAATTTTGGTGACTTACATCTATTGCATAAGATGAACATGACAGTTGGTTTTCCAACTGTGAAATCTGATGGAAAATCTGTGAAGCTTGTGTTTTTGGGAAACATCATCGTGAACAATTTCCGGTTGGTAAAGCTTGGAGGGCAAATAGATCATTAATGCTTGTGCATGCTGATCTTTGTGGTCCAATGAAAACACTATCTTTGAATGGGAACAAGTACTTTATCATATTTGTTGATGATTATAGTAGAATGACATGGGTTTATTTCTTGAAAGAAAAATCTAAATCTTTCTCTACATTTAATAAGTTTAAGTCTCTTGTCGAAAAACAAAGTGGTCATTCTATTATTATATTGCGTACTGATCGTGGAGGTGAGTTTACTTCTCTAGAATTCAGCAGGTTTTGCATTGATATGGGTATCCAAAGGCAGTTGACAGCAAGTTACACTCCACAACAAAATGGAGTGGCAAAGCGCAAAAACAGAACCATAGTTGAAGTGGCAAGAAGTATGCTAAAAGACAAGGATCTTTCAAATAGCTATTGGGCTGAAGTAGTGTCAATAGCAGTTTATTTTATCAATCAATTTCCTACAAGGGCGGTGCAAGAAAGAACTCCATATGAAGCTTGGAGAGGAAAGAAACCCAGTGTAAGTCATTTAAGGATTTTTGGTTCTATAGCTTATGCTTTTGTGCCATCATGGAAAAGACATAAGCTAGATCACAAAAGTACAAAGTGCATTTTCATAGGCGATAGTGAGGAGACTATAGGATACCGACTTTATGATCCTATTTCTGAAAAATTGATTATAAGTTGAGATGTTATATTTAATGGGAATGAAGCTTGGAATTGGAAACATGAAGAAAAAGTTTCTTTTGAACTAGCTGCTCGTATGATTCCTCCAACAAATTTGAGTGAGTCATCAAGCTCATCTCGTGATTCAACCCCTCGAAAGGCAAGAAGTCTTGCTGATATCTTTGATTCATGTGAGTTTGCTTGTTTTGCTATGGAACATACTTGTTTTGAAGAAGCAGTGACAAATAAAGAATGGTGTAGTGCAATTAATGATGAGATTGAAGCAATTGAGAAGAATAACACTTGGAACTTGGTAGATCTACCTGTCGGGAAGGAAGTTGTTGGACTTAAATGGATCTACAAGTCAAAGTTTAATTCTGATGGGTCTTTACAAAGGCACAAAGCACGACTGGTTGCTAGGGGATTTACACAACAACCAGGTATTGATTTCTTTGAAACTTTTGCACCGGTTTCTAAGATGACAATATTAGGACTGTTTTCGCTGTAGCGGCTCAAAGGAATTGGCAAGTTTTCCAATTGAATATTAAATCTACTTTTCTTAATAGAGAACTTGAGGAGGAGGGGTATGTGGTGCAGGCCCAAGGTTATGAAATTGAGGGAAAAGAGCACATGGTGTATGAGTTAAAGAAGGTACTTTATGGGCTCAAACAAGCACCAAGGGCATGGTATGGCAAAATTGACAGGTATTTTCTGGACAATAGTTTCTATAAAAGTGCAAGTGAACCTACTCTTTATGTGAAAACTCTTGCCAATGATGACTTGTTAATTATGTGCTTATACGTTGATGATATGATATATACTGGTAACTCTCCAAGGATGATCAGGGAATTTAAGGATAAGATGATGCAAAATTTTGAAATGACAGTTTTGGGTCTTTTGTATTCTTTTCTTGGAATTCAGGTGATTCAAGATTCAAATGGAATTTTTGTAAGTCAGAAAAAATATGCTTTGAATTTGTTAAAGAAATTTGGTATGTCAAATTGTACACCTGCAAAGGCTCCTATGAATGTGAATGAAAAACTTGTTGTGGTAGATGGTACTGGAACTATTGATGAGAGGTCCTTTAGAAGTATTGTGGGAGGACTGCTTTATCTCACACACACAAGGCATGATATTATGTTTTCTGTGAGCATCATCTCCAGGTTTATGCAAAATCCAAGCAAGCATCATCTTGGGGCAGCAAAGAGGATCATGAGATACATACAGGGCACTCTTGATTATGGGATTCATTATACACAAGTCACTAACTTTAAACTTATATCATTTTCTGATAGTGATTGGGCAGATTGTATCGATGACAGAAAAAGCACTATAGGCTATGTATTTAGTCTTGGTTCGGGAGTGATATCATGGACATCAAAGAAGCAGCTCACTACATCACTTTCAAGCACTGAAGCTGAGTACATTGTAGCCACAACAATAGCTTTTCAAGTAATATGGCTAAGGAGAATCTTGTGTGATTTCAAAGAGAAGCAAGAGGAGGCCACACGAATGTTTTGCGATAACAAGTCAACCATTGCAATTTCAAAAAATCCAGTACATCAAGGAAGGACGAAGCATATCGAAATTCGGCATCATTTCATTCGTGAAGTCATGGCAACAGAACAAGTGCAGTTGGAACATTGCAACACTGAAGAACAAATGGCTGATATTTTCACAAAAGCATTGCCCGAAGAAAAGTTCAAGTAGTTTCGCGACATGATGGGAGTGTAGCCACAAGTTTGAATTAAGGGGGTGTTTGTTGGATGTAATCCAAACTTGGTTAAATTCTTATGTCTTTTAGGTTGGACTTTGTCAATTTAAGTTCTTGTTGAATAAGTCATATGCTGACTATTAGTGTGCAAGTTGTTATCTATAAGTTAGCAAGTTACTATTTTGTAGGACATAGTTGGAGTAAAAGTAAGAAAATTTGTTTACAAATTGGTCTATTTAAGAGTCATGTAATCTGAAAGTTGTATGCAATTCAGAATTTTTCCAGCAGCAAATAAAGTTATATTTTCTCCTCTGTTTTTTAGCCTATCATTTCCTTTTCTCTGTCTCTTGTTTTCCTACAAGTTTTAGATGTCAACCCTCTAATTCTTAAAGAACTCAATGGTACTAAATAATTTAGGAGTGACATAACTGGGACGTTGATGAGAGCTGTATTTATAGGCTCTTTCAATAACAAAGTTGCACTAGAATTAGACTATGGCCTCCTAATCCTTAATTCAATTAGGGTAAGATTGTTAACCCTTTGAATGGGTCTTATCTTCAGTTAGCACCTTATTCTTAAATAACAGTAATGCTAGACTGATCAAATTTTGGGATAAAATTTGGAGCTTAAATGACATAGCAGTTGACTTGGGCTTCTTTGATTGGTGTTATGTCATTTGAACCCCAATAAAAACTTCAAATAAAAAACTGTCATATCATTTAAATTTTAAATTTGATTCCAAAATTTGATCAACGTAACATTACTCATATAAGAGATTGACCTTATCGCACGTGGTGCATTTTGTCATCTTTCTAGACTACGACTCTTTCACAAGCTGGGCTGGACTGAAAATAGGCAAATAAGCTTTTCACATTGGGTCACTTTTTCCCCCATCATATCCTTTAAATATTTTTAATTACGCAAAAATCATATTTGACCCCCAATATTATTTACTTTTTCTTGTATAGAAATTTATGCATCTTAAACAAACTTTTACCCTATCCCTAGCATGACTCACCAAAAGTACTAGGTAATTACATTTATTTCCCTAAAATTTTAGAAAATTTTACTTTTCCTCAAAACTTAATACATCTTTTCTACTATACTATTACATTCAATTTTATGTAGTTCAATGCATGTCATGGTCTCACACATAATGCAAACAAAGACAAATATAAACTTCAAAACTATCTAAATCAAATTGTGCAATACATATTTCAAAACAGAATGAGAAGTATTATTGAAGCAAATTTGCAAACCTTTATTATACTTCGCAAAATTGAAGCAATACGAACTTATCTTCAATATACAATAAAGATTCAATAGCTTCAACCTTGAAAACACGTTTGCTCAACTGACACATCACTTGCCCAATGCAATAACATATTTGCCCAATTGACACATCATTTGTTGTAACCTTGAGAAGTGTATCATAGAATTTTCTTGATAAACCTAAGAATATATATTCAGAATGATGGTTAACAAGTTCAAAAGAGGCTCGAGTAAGATTTTCTTCAGTGACAGTTGACACTAAGGTTTGAGCTGCCAGCTTTTATGTTCGACATCTATGGAGAGAAAATGCTAAATCATTCCCAAGGCATACGTACACACAGTTAACCCTCTAAATAGACATCTCTTTTCTACTGTGCCCTGCATCAACCTTACCATGACACCCCATAAACTTGATCATCTAAGAGTTACAAAAAGTGGAAAGAATAGCACCCAATACCGCGAGATTTGGATTTGGGCAACTAAGATCGACTTTTATACAACTAAGGTAAGTTCATCTTCATTGGGATCATAATCCAGATAGCCAACTTTATTGAAATAAACTGTTATGAAAGACACAACATAGTCAGCAGCTAATGATACATTCTTCAGATTACAATGACCTACAGAAACAAACAGATCACATAGGCGCTACAAACAGCTAGACAGCTCAAACGGCCCTCTACTCATCTTGCTTGTCCAGAAAATTAATTAGCTTTTGAAGCATGTTAGGCTTGGACCAGCAGCAACAAAACTAGGATACACAAGTGCCTCAAACAGCTAGACACCCCGAACGAGCCTTCGCAAGTCCCCGTTTTCCTTGTTCAAGAGATCAATGCGTGATTGAAGAACGTTAATCATGGCTTGGGCCCTCATCACTTCAATCTTCAATGTCTCCCTCTCCATAGAAACATTAAGTATCTCATTTTCTAAATTGTTGATAAATTTCAAATAGCCAGGAGGCACAGAACTCTCAAGATTAGAAGAATCAAATGTAGGCGGGTTAACTGGATGACTGTCTTTGGGTTCAATAGATTCTAATAAAGGGAGTTCCAAGAGAGCACAAGAGAAATTTGTTGTGGTAGTTGTGATGACCGGAACCTGACTTGTTGTAGTTGAATCTTCTGAACCATTTGCAAAGCTAGAGTTTGGATCATCATGCTTGGATCTTTTATCTTGGATTAAAGATACGAGTTCTGGATCCTCTGACATTTCTCTCTTGCAAACAAATTGACGAGTCTGGGAAGGTGTTGGAATATCACTTGGACAAGGAGCCTTCTCGATGTGAGGAGTATTCTGTAAAAATTAGCCAACATTTAGAGTTTAGATGCAACTATAGCAAATTTTTAGGGCTTTGATACTGGAAGGGAATTCCAAAGAACTGCTAAGCAAATAGTTCGCAAAATCATAATAACAAAATGCATCTGTGTGCATGCATGTATGCACAGGTGTGTTGTCCCCAGATGAGGTCAAAGCCGATTTACAGTTGGTCAAAATAGTAAAGAACAATGTACAAATCACCAGCAATGAAACAATATCATAGAATACAACAAACTAATAAAGCATGGTAAAAGCAGCAAACAGGTGCATAACTAAAACCTGGTATTCAAAATTAGTTAAGACCAGTGTTATTTAAGGCGTAAAGTGAACCGAAGCGACCAAGCCTCCTAACGCCTAGGCGAGAAGCGAGAAGCGAAGCGAAACGATTTACCGAAATAAAACGAACAATTAAAAAAATAAATAAATATTTTAGTTTAATTACTTATACATATCTAAGTTCTAATTTTATATATACTAAATATTTAAATGCAAGTAAAACCATAAACATTTAAATTAAAACAAACACTAATAATATCTCAAATCTTAATAACAGTCATAGCTTAAACATTTAAATTCAAACAAACACTAATAATATCCCAAATGTGTTTTTGTTAAAGTATATCAATCAACCACAATTGTTTTTGTAAATCTATTTTTATGTACATTCGTACGCTTATACACATGTAATGAATCACATTTCAGGACAGCAAAACAGAACAACAAAACATCAAAATCAGAATCAGGGCACAATCAGGAAGCACAGTCAAAGCAGTTCACTCCAATTTCGCTCACAATCAGGAAATCAGGAAAAAAAAAAAAAGGAGACTAACATGTGCAGCGAGGAAGGAGACTCTGTAGGAGCAGAATCAGAATCAAGAAAAAAAAAAAGAGCAGTGAGGAAGCGAGGAAGAAGATCTAGAACCAGAAAAGAGAGAAAAAAAAGAGAAATAGAAAAAGAAAAAAAAAAAGAGACTAACCTATGCAGCGAGGAAGGAGACTCTGTAGGAGCAGAATCATAATCAGTAGGACCAGAATCAGAATCAAGAAAAAAAAAAAAAAGAGGAGCAGCGAGGAAGAAGATCCAGAACCAGAAAAGAGAAGAAAAAAAGAGAAATAGAAGAGATAAATAAAAAAAAAAAAGGGGGAATAGCCTGTATAGCGATCAGCAAGATCAGTGAGGAAGGAGACTTTGTCCGGCCTCCAGTGTGAGCAACGAGCAGCGAAGAAACCTTAGGAGCAGCGACAGAGAGTCGATCGTCTCTATCGATCGAGTCCAGCAATCAGGTGTAGGAGTCTAGCGAGTCCAACGATCGTATGTAGGAGTTCAGCCTTAGCAACGACCAACGAAAAATCTGATTTAAATTAGGGTTTAGTTTGTATTTATTGGATAAGGGGATAATTCGGTGTATCACATCTTATAATTTTTTTTCTAATCGCCCAATCCAACTGTCCAAATTAAAAATAAAACAATTTCGCTTCTCATAACAAAAGCGGTCGTTTTTTCGCCTTGCACTTAAGCGTTACGCGAACGCTTTTTTCGCTTTTTTTTTTGCTTCGCTCACGTTCGCTTCGCCTGGGGTCCTCCAGGCGAGATAACCTCGCCTAGTGTTATTTAAGGCATAAAGCGAACCGAAGCGATCAAGGCTCCCAATGCCTAAGCGGGAAGCGAAGCGAACAGTTAAAAAAATAAATAAATATTTTAGTTTAATTACTTATACACATCTAAGTTCTAATTTTATATATACTAAATATTTAAATGCAAGTAAAACCATAAACATTTAAATTAAAACAAACACTAATAATATCTCAAATCTTAATAACAGTCATAGCTTAAACATTTAAATTCAAACAAACACTAATAATATCCCAAATGTGTTTTTGTTAAAGTATATCAATCAACCACAATTGTTTTTGTAAATCTATTTTTATGTACATTCGTACGCTTATACACATGTAATGAATCACATTTCAGGACAGCAAAACAGAACAACAAAACATCAAAATCAGAATCAGGGCACAATCAGGAAGCACAGTCAAAGCAGTTCACTCCAATTTCGCTCACAATCAGGAAATCAGGAAAAAAAAAAAAAGGAGACTAACATGTGCAGCGAGGAAGGAGACTCTGTAGGAGCAGAATCAGAATCAAGAAAAAAAAAAAGAGCAGTGAGGAAGCGAGGAAGAAGATCTAGAACCAGAAAAGAGAGAAAAAAAAGAGAAATAGAAAAAGAAAAAAAAAAAGAGACTAACCTATGCAGCGAGGAAGGAGACTCTGTAGGAGCAGAATCATAATCAGTAGGACCAGAATCAGAATCAAGAAAAAAAAAAAAAAGAGGAGCAGCGAGGAAGAAGATCCAGAACCAGAAAAGAGAAGAAAAAAAGAGAAATAGAAGAGATAAATAAAAAAAAAAAAGGGGGAATAGCCTGTATAGCGATCAGCAAGATCAGTGAGGAAGGAGACTTTGTCCGGCCTCCAGTGTGAGCAACGAGCAGCGAAGAAACCTTAGGAGCAGCGACAGAGAGTCGATCGTCTCTATCGATCGAGTCCAGCAATCAGGTGTAGGAGTCTAGCGAGTCCAACGATCGTATGTAGGAGTTCAGCCTTAGCAACGACCAACGAAAAATCTGATTTAAATTAGGGTTTAGTTTGTATTTATTGGATAAGGGGATAATTCGGTGTATCACATCTTATAATTTTTTTTCTAATCGCCCAATCCAACTGTCCAAATTAAAAATAAAACAATTTCGCTTCTCATAACAAAAGCGGTCGTTTTTTCGCCTTGCACTTAAGCGTTACGCGAACGCTTTTTTCGCTTTTTTTTTTGCTTCGCTCACGTTCGCTTCGCCTGGGGTCCTCCAGGCGAGATAACCTCGCCTAGTGTTATTTAAGGCATAAAGCGAACCGAAGCGATCAAGGCTCCCAATGCCTAAGCGGGAAGCGAAGCGAACAGTTAAAAAAATAAATAAATATTTTAGTTTAATTACTTATACACATCTAAGTTCTAATTTTATATATACTAAATATTTAAATGCAAGTAAAACCATAAACATTTAAATTAAAACAAACACTAATAATATCTCAAATCTTAATAACAGTCATAGCTTAAACATTTAAATTCAAACAAACACTAATAATATCCCAAATGTGTTTTTGTTAAAGTATATCAATCAACCACAATTGTTTTTGTAAATCTATTTTTATGTACATTCGTACGCTTATACACATGTAATGAATCACATTTCAGGACAGCAAAACAGAACAACAAAACATCAAAATCAGAATCAGGGCACAATCAGGAAGCACAGTCAAAGCAGTTCACTCCAATTTCGCTCACAATCAGGAAATCAGGAAAAAAAAAAAAAGGAGACTAACATGTGCAGCGAGGAAGGAGACTCTGTAGGAGCAGAATCAGAATCAAGAAAAAAAAAAAGAGCAGTGAGGAAGCGAGGAAGAAGATCTAGAACCAGAAAAGAGAGAAAAAAAAGAGAAATAGAAAAAGAAAAAAAAAAAGAGACTAACCTATGCAGCGAGGAAGGAGACTCTGTAGGAGCAGAATCATAATCAGTAGGACCAGAATCAGAATCAAGAAAAAAAAAAAAAAGAGGAGCAGCGAGGAAGAAGATCCAGAACCAGAAAAGAGAAGAAAAAAAGAGAAATAGAAGAGATAAATAAAAAAAAAAAAGGGGGAATAGCCTGTATAGCGATCAGCAAGATCAGTGAGGAAGGAGACTTTGTCCGGCCTCCAGTGTGAGCAACGAGCAGCGAAGAAACCTTAGGAGCAGCGACAGAGAGTCGATCGTCTCTATCGATCGAGTCCAGCAATCAGGTGTAGGAGTCTAGCGAGTCCAACGATCGTATGTAGGAGTTCAGCCTTAGCAACGACCAACGAAAAATCTGATTTAAATTAGGGTTTAGTTTGTATTTATTGGATAAGGGGATAATTCGGTGTATCACATCTTATAATTTTTTTTCTAATCGCCCAATCCAACTGTCCAAATTAAAAATAAAACAATTTCGCTTCTCATAACAAAAGCGGTCGTTTTTTCGCCTTGCACTTAAGCGTTACGCGAACGCTTTTTTCGCTTTTTTTTTTGCTTCGCTCACGTTCGCTTCGCCTGGGGTCCTCCAGGCGAGATAACCTCGCCTAGTGTTATTTAAGGCATAAAGCGAACCGAAGCGATCAAGGCTCCCAATGCCTAAGCGGGAAGCGAAGCGAACAGTTAAAAAAATAAATAAATATTTTAGTTTAATTACTTATACACATCTAAGTTCTAATTTTATATATACTAAATATTTAAATGCAAGTAAAACCATAAACATTTAAATTAAAACAAACACTAATAATATCTCAAATCTTAATAACAGTCATAGCTTAAACATTTAAATTCACAAACACTAATAATATCTCAAATCCTAATATTTAAAAACATAAGACACAATACAAACAACTAAAGAAACTATCTCAAAGACTTAGAAATCAATCCAACGAGCAACAAGTTGTGCTTAAAAAAAAAGACATATTGTTCACATTCACATGACTTTTGTGTGGGATCTTCATATGGACTAGACATCAATAAAAGGAAAAAAAGAAATATTGTTCGGAGCATTGCTTATCTGGAAAAAAAAAATGTGATCAAAAAAATTTAAAAAAAAAAAAAAACATTGGTGAGGAAGGGAGCAAAAGACAGAACATGTGATCAGAAGAAAAAAAAAACAGTAGAATCGGTGAGGAAGGAGACTAACAGACAGAAAAAAAAAAAAAAGAGAAGAAGAAGAGAGAAGAAGACTAACCTGTCGATCCTGTAGGAGCAACGACCAACGAGCAACGAGCTTCTGTCGATCGATCGAGTCCAGCGAGCAGCGACTGAAAGCCTCTGTCGATCGAGTCCAGCGAGCAACGAGCTTCTGTGTAGTCCTCCTGAGCAACGAGCAGCTAAGAGCATAAATTAGGGATAAATTAGAGTTTGTGGTTTTATTTATTAGATAAAGGGATAATTCGGTGTATCTCATCTTATAATTTTTTTTTTTCAATCGCCCAATCCAACGGTTCAAATTAAAAATCAAGCATTTCTCGCTTTTTATAATAAAGCGAATGCTTTTTCGCTTTTTTCGCTTTTTCTCGCTTTTTCCTTGCTTCGCTCACGTTCGTTTTGCCTGGGGTCCTCCAGGTGAGATATGCTCGCCTCTCCTCGCTTCTCGCCTAGGCGAACTTTTCACAACACTGACCTCGCCTCACCTCGCTTCTCGCCTAGGCACGCTTTTCAAAGCACTAGTTAAGACTGCCCTCATTCCAAAAGAAAACTGAATTTCAGATAGCTATTGGGTTCTAATCCAGAAACTAAGCCAACTTTTGGNCACGCTTTTCAAAGAACTAGTTAAGACTGCCCTCATTCCAAAAGAAAACTGAATTTCAGATAGCTATTGGGTTCTAATCCAGAAACTAAGCCAACTTTTGGTGTAAAAAAGTATCACACTGCTTCTTCATTTCACCCACCAATGTCACCGTAACAATATTCAGCACTTGTTTGCGTCCAAAAGGGTTAGATGGTATACATGTAATGGAAAAGGCTTTTTTTCAACTTTAAAAACAGTTTTGATCATAAATATCTGGATTTAAAACTCTTCAGTGCATTTGTACCTTTGCCCACTTTAATTTGATTGCCCAGAAACATGGCCATAACCCCCAAACACCACCCCGAAAGAAACAACACCCAAATGAAAAAGAACACCAAAACACATCAACAAGAATAAGAACATCCATGCACATGATTGCAGTTCCCAATTCATCATATCTTCCACCGATGCTTTTCCCCTTCCTAGCATGTGTAGTATCAGGTGGTCAGAAGGGTTAGAACTTCCCTAGATAACAGTTAAGTTTGCTTCTTTTTTTTCCATACCTGTGTGTTTCACCTTGAATGAGTTGAGGTTTTGAAGGGCTCCTTTAAAACTGTGAATGTAATGGCAACTATGAAGAGAGTCTTATAGTCACGATTTGACCTCAATGCTGTTGGAAGCTGGTCAATTATCAAATATTGAATTCTGAAAAGGNAACATTGGTGAGGAAGGGAGCAAAAGACAGAACATGTGATCAGAAGAAAAAAAAAAAACAGTAGAATTGGTGAGGAAGGAGACTAACAGACAGAAACAAAAAAAAAAGAGAAGAAGAAGAGAGAAGAAGACTAACCTGTCGATCCTGTAGGAGCAACGAGAAACGAGCAACGAGCAACGAGCTTCTGTCGATCGATCGAGTCCAGTGAGCAGCGACTGAAAGCCTCTGTCGATCGAGTCCAGTGAGCAGCGACTGAAAGCCTCTGTCGATCGAGTCCAGCGAGCAACGAGCTTCTGTGTAGCAGCGGGCAACGAGCTTCGAGCTTCTGTGTAGTCCTCCTGAGCAACGAGCAGCTAAGAGCATAAATTAGGGATAAATTAGAGTTTGTGATTTTATTTATTAGATAAAGGGATAATTCGGTGTATCTCATCTTATAATTTTTTTTTTCAATCGCCCAATCCAACGGTTCAAATTAAAAATCAAGCATTTCCCGCTTTTTATAATAAAGCGAATGCTTTTTCGCTTTTTCTCGCTTTTTCCTTGCTTCGCTCACGTTCGTTTTGCCTGGGGTCCTCCAGGTGAGATATGCTCGCCTCTCCTCGCTTCTCGCCTAGGCGAACTTTTCACAACACTGACCTAGCCTCACCTCGCTTCTCGCCTAGACACGCTTTTCAAAGAACTAGTTAAGACTGCCCTCATTCCAAAAGAAAACTGAATTTCAGATAGCTATTGGGTTCTAATCCAGAAACTAAGCCAACTTTTGGTGTAAAAAAGTATCACACTGCTTCTTCATTTCACCCACCAATGTCACCGTAACAATATTCAGCACTTTTTTACGTCCAAAAGGGTTAGATGGTATACATGTAATGGAAAAGGCTTTTTTTCAACTTTAAAAACAGTTTTGATCATAAATATCTGGATTTAAAACTCTTCAGTGCATTTGTACCTTTGCCCACTTTAATTTGATTGCCCAGAAACATGGCCATAACCCCCAAACACCACCCCGAAAGAAACAACACCCAAATGAAAAAGAACACCAAAACACATCAACAAGAATAAGAACATCCATGCACATGATTGCAGTTCCCAATTCATCATATCTTCCACCGATGCTTTTCCCCTTCCTAGCATGTGTAGTATCAGGTGGTCAGAAGGGTTAGAACTTCCCTAGATAACAGTTAAGTTTGCTTCTTTTTTTTCCATACCTGTGTGTTTCACCTTGAATGAGTTGAGGTTTTGAAGGGCTCCTTTAAAACTGTGAATGTAATGGCAACTATGAAGAGAGTCTTATAGTCACGATTTGACCTCAATGCTGTTGGAAGCTGGTCAATTATCAAATATTGAATTCTGAAAAGGTTGATACTACCACAACAACCCTTCGTTAAGTATCTATGCTTCCTAGATTTATAATATAGGAGCATGTATACGGATATAGAAACGGATTATGAATACCACACGATATGGTATTGTTAATTGTGTAAGTTTGTGCCGGTATTGTTGGTGGTGCTGGTGTTGTTGTGTTTGTCCTTTGTCGTCCTCGTGTTCTTTTCCTCTGAGTTGTCGTGATCGTCGTTTGCTATTACTTATTGTGATGGGGTCATTAATTACATCTCTAGAAAACAAAAAGAATGACTTAGACTTCACATGGAGCAACCACATGGATTTATTATTCGGGGTAGTATCGTGATACTGTCTGTCGATTAAACAAGTCTCTAAGTAGTCTGAAACAGTCATCTAGAGCTTTGTTTTATCATCTTTATTATCCACATGGAGATATTGCAACAACTGAGAGATTTTATCTGTATGATCTAGCTTGAAGGAGAGTGTTGAAGTGTTACTTTCCTAGTACGTCACTCTTCTACTGTTATACTTTCCTACTATTTGGTTTCCTATTATGTTCTACTTTCTTAAAATTATAATTGTCTTCAATATCAATGCAATATAAATAAGTGATAGGGTGTTCCCAACATACATCCTTTCATAATCTTTTTCTTCCTAATTTTTCGTGTCTTCTCTTTCTTTTCTTAAACACCAATATTTAATCAATCAAGTTTCAACTAAACATTCTAATAGTATCCAACATATCTCTGGCCATATTTGTACCCAATGTGGATACTCCGGACTTTGTGAGTTATCTGCCTTTAGTTTGTAGTTCTTTTCTCAGACCCTAATACAAATTAGAACAAACAAATTGTCCAAGAAAACAACCCAAATCAACTCAATCAACAAAGCTATTACTAGTCAACTCATAGCTCCTCAAGTCTTTAACTAATGTTACGATTATACACTATTAGCACCCCTCTTTCCCTTAACATGCCTTTTCAGAGTACCCATACACCATATGTGAGTCCTTGATTATGAGTAACAACCTAATTTGAAAGAAGGTTATAGAAGAGGTTCCTTAAAGAACTAGTTTTAGAATATCAAAGCTACCATCTTCCACAATGGCAAAGTACCATCCAACTGTATCGTGAATGTCTACTGCAGTGAACAATCAAACTAAAAAAATAAAATATTAACAATGAACACAAAGATTATGTGGTTCAGTAAAATTCTACATACGGTCACGGAGTGTTTGGTTTCACTATATATGAGAACACCAAAAGGGTTATAGCTTATTTATAGGCACTAGTCAACAACCTGTATCCTTTTCGATAACCTAAATCTAATGCCGGTAGAAATGATATATTGAAAATTTTCAATGTAGCTATATACCGTATGGTGGGAGCTAAGCCCACCCCCCACCCCCGGGGCAGTTCGCCAGGGGCACCCCAAACCTATTATTTAATCAAAAGCATTATATATCACTAAAGATCCAGTGGAGAAGCAGAGCGGACCACGCCGATGGCGATTGAACTTTTGGGCTTAGTGACTATGAACCATCTACTATTTTTAAGAAACTTTCAGAAAAAACAAAAAAACCTAAAAGGCTTCCCTTAATAACCAAGCATGTTGGTGTGTGATGGCACCCAACTCCGTGAGTACTGAAATACCAGTTGTTTTGAACTTGAGAAGATCTAATTGATTGGACGATTTTTGAAGACAAATATAAATTGCATGCCTTCGATCAACTTTAGAGCAATGACACCATAGAAATGCTTAACCTGGTGAAACTTATTGCTTAAGTGGGGCAAGGCAATTNACTGATTGGACGATTTTTGAAGACAAATATAAATTGCATGCCTTCGATCAACTTTAGAGCAATGACACCATAAAAATGCTTAACCTGGTGAAACTTATTGCTTAAGTGGGGCAAGGCAATTGGCATTT
>CAUOFW020006768.1:0-23034 GCA_963454935.2 Ilex paraguariensis | reverse complement strand
TTAGATTGATGAATTGGGTGCTTTGGGAATTAGGGATTTTCATCGAGGTTTTGAATTTTGAGTGGACGGACGGTGTTTTTTTTTTGGTATAATTACAAGCAGTTGATTGCGGTTCATAGTCTAGGTTTTTAGCTGTGGGAATGATGGATCGGGGGGTCTCTTCGATGTCGGTTTCGGCCTCTCTCTGCTTAATTCTGGTGTTTTATCGGTTATCTCGAGTGTCCAGTAATGCCGAAGGTGTGTGCGCTCTTATTCAGTTGACCCTTTGTTGTGTAAAGCTTTTGATTTTTTGACTTGTTTTTTGCACCACTAGATTGTGATGTTTTGAATGAATAAGTTCATGTTGGATTTGTTCTTATTCAGCACCCTTTTTTTTTTTGAACAAATTCTTATTCAGCATTCAGTGCATTAGTTTCTTCAATTAACTCGAAAAGCATACTGATTTTGTTAATTTCCCACATTGGATTTTGTTCTTACTCTCTAAATATGTAACTGTGCAAAAGCTAATTTAAAGACGTATTACAATTCTAAATTCCAACCAATATTGTATAACTGTAACTCAAAAATTAATTATAACTGAACATTACCTGCTTATATTAGTAAGTTCTGGCTCTAAGAAATGATAAAATGGCATCTTATACAACTTGCGATCTTTAGGTGGTATAGTTTTTAGATGTTAATGTGGAAACAGTACCTGATAACTCACTTATTTATGTAAAACAGGTGACGCCTTGAATGCTCTGAAGACCAACTTAGCTGATCCTAACAATGTTCTGCAAAGTTGGGATCCTACCCTTGTCAATCCCTGCACTTGGTTTCACATCACGTGCAGCAGTGATAATTTTGTTACTAGAGTGTAAGCAACCTTAATTCTCTGACAGTTTTGGTGATGTAACTTGCTAATTGTAAATAGTGTTGCTTTGTGATTTTCATTTGATTAACACATGTTTGCATTTGTTCATCTCAGTGATCTTGGAAACGCTAATTTGTCTGGTCAACTGGTTCAGCAGCTTGGTCAGCTTTCATATTTGCAATACTTGTACGTGATAATGTTGTGATGTAAATTTTGCTCCAATTCTGTATTACTCTTATTGGGCTTTCTAGATATCTTCTCCTCCCAACAATTTATCATTCTGGTTAGCTTCTAATGTTCTTCTTTGTGATTTTATTTTAGTGCTTGTACCTGTAGTTGCATGAGCTCCTTCTGGTTTTTCAACATTATTATAATGTAGAATGGAATGTAACTATTCTATTCGCTATAATTTAGGACAGTTGCCTTAGTGCTGGACTGTGAGGACTTAGGGGTATGTCATTTGTTGTTTAGAAAGGTCTCACTCACTTCAAATCTTTCCATAAATTTCAACCTATTCTATCGTGAGCCTCTAGGTTTGGATACATATAGGTTGCAATCCCAAAGCCTATTCTTTTAGTTCCTGAAAGGTGCTGATAGATTATAATGGGTATATTTGAAGATGTTCCAAAAATAACAATGTGGATGACTCATTTGCTTCCGGGAGAATTGCAAGTCCATAATTTCCTTGGGATGCACATTTTTTATTGGCATCTGCTGTATCACAGTTTCTGACTTACTTATTGCTCTATAATCAACCGTGCTGCTGTATTGTATTAGTTAAACATGCTGGAGGCCTTTTAGTTCATTCCTATGACTAGTCAATTTCAGAGGTGTTACTATGTTTATGCATGCAAACATGTATCCAACTATTGTCTTCAAAATATACATTTATATGCAGGACAACAGATAATACATCATGTCATTTGTTCTTTTCTAGCTTTGAGGCAGAAAAATAATTAGCTCTGAACTGGGACATGTCAAAATAAGAGGCTTCAATGTACTAATTTGGCTTCTGTGGGGATTTAATTTATTTATTTTCGTTTTCACTTCCCTATTTTCCTTTCAAAGTTTAAAAAATGTTCCTTGATAACTATCATTTGATGGTGGTATATTATCACTGTTACCATAGTACATGATTTTAATCCCAGGCCTCTGTCAATTAATTTCCATCACTATCTTGAATGGCACCTCTGTTAGCCATAGATGTGGACACTAGCTCCTATGCCATCACACCTTCCATTTTCTTATTCTCACGTCCAATAGGAAAGCATTGCCTTTCCCTATGCCCCAAAACATGGAACATCACCAGGGACACAAAAAAATGGGTGGGGCAATTCCCACCCCATAAATCTCTATCCCACCCCATTGAACTCTGTAATATAAAACTACTAACCCCCACTAACTTCTATTCCCCCTCAATAGTTGCCACGAGGCATTACTGTCATCTTCTAATTCTTGTTGTGAGAACCCTCGTACAACTTTAACACAGTGCAATCACTGTGTAAACAGCTATCATTGTAATTCCCATATTCTACTTGATGCTAACAATGGATTAGTCTTTCGATTTTTGTGACCATAGTTGCATTCCTTGCTTACTCATTTTTAATGCTTTGTGATGAAATATGATTGTAAAAGAATAGGCCAAAAATGACCAATGGGACCATTTGTTCATTTTAATTCTTTGTTACTTCAGAAACATTCAGGGGTAAGAGGCTTTTATTGCAGATTTTAATTCAAGTGATTTGGGAATGGTGGTGGGACTGTCCCTTTAGCAGTAAAATTCTATTCAGGATAGTGCATAAGATCAAATATTGTAATTAGAACGACATAAGAAATAAGCATGATTTTGTTTGTTGAACTGTTAAACACGTATTTTGACATGCCATGAGTTGGGAGGAGGTTCCTCCTACTGGGTTCGGAGCCAATGTAAAGAATGAATGTTGCTATTACAGTGTTACCTGTCATGCTCATTGACGTTTCATTTTTGATTATATCAAATTTGCTCAAACTTCTTTTAGACAATTTATTACAGCTTTGAATGACTGCATTTACTTTATTGAAAATACACAGTCATGTTTTATTAGTTAATATTGGTAAGACGAGGTTCATATGCAGATGTCCTTTTTGGAACTTCTCTAAAAGAAAGTAAATCTATCAGCCGCTTCTAGGAGACCGCAAGCAGAGCACATGTAAACGATATTATTAAGGGCCACTGCTAGGTGCAATAGTAAAAGTCAAGGTTGTCAAGCATGGGAATGTAGATTTGAGTTGGAACTTCTTGTCATCACGTCCCCTTTTAAAAACATGATATTGTTTTAGTACCTTTTATTACTTTGACCTTGGGATGTAGATGTGAAATTTAATTATATCCATGGCAAGGAGTTTTCATCTTTGGCCGATTTCTCTCATGTTTCTTTATGATATAGAAGTAATATTGCTTGTCATAGATTTGTAATTACTATTTTCCTTCACTTGCAAATCTGCTTCCTTTGCATGTCGTGGTCTATAAAATGACACATGCTACAATGTTCTACTGTTGCAGGGAACTTTATAGTAATAACATAAGTGGAAGAATTCCTAATGAACTCGGAAACTTGACAAGTTTGGTGAGCTTGGATCTTTACTTGAACAACTTGAATGGTCCCATCCCCGAGACATTGGGCAAGCTTCAGAAACTACGTTTCCTGTATGGGTGACATATCCTTGGGTTTTTTTTTATTAGTTAATTTGTTTAACTTGTTTAAATTTTGCTTGAGTAAGCTTTGCGGCAATTTAGACTTGGACAGTGGGTCCTAGAGCAACAAATGTGTGTTTAGTTTGATTTTCAAATTTCTCTGGTTTTTCTTTGAAAATATAATCAAGATTTAGTTGCCATTGCTCATATTTCAATTAGAAAATTCATTGTAAACATTATTGGAGCTCCTTCATGACATGGTAATATTGAGCCCATATATGTTGGTTTCCTATGTAGCCAAGGTTAGCTAAATGTGTGACTGGGTACCAAAGGTATGATACCTTCGTAACAAGTATATTGGTTGTTGCCTTTCTTAGTAGAACTTTCACGCGTGCAAACAAACTTCCAAAACACATCTAAATTTCAGCAAATTACTTGATTGTTGATTGAGCTGCTATTATTGGAGGGGCTTTTGGTAGATTAGAGGTACTGTTAATAACATATACTGCTACCATGCGGTAGGGTGCTCAACCGCACTTGTGCAAAAAGATAAGAAGCTAACTAGTTTAGGAATCCTCCTTGTTGGCATACCCATGCTTGTCCACTATTTCTGATTTTATCACATATGTCTGATGAACTACAATTGTGATGCTTTGGTACTCCTGTTCAAAAAACTTTGGTGTAAACTCTTCCTTTTGAGATACACTGTTTGTTCACTAATTAGATTTCCTTGTTCTACTTCAATCTCAAAGTTTTGTTTCATGTGAATATTTTCTGGTCGGTAACCAAAAGACTAGTTTTTAACATGGGATCAATTAGTTGAGATATAATATACCACCCAAGTTCTAAGTCAACTTTATGTTGACTGAAATCCTAATTGTCCAAATATATTCCAAGTTCAAATACAATCTGACAGCTATCTTGTGTTATATGTGATATAACAAACACCACTCCATGATCTAAGCCATTTTTGTGTTGTTTGAAGACGTAGATATCCCAATACATACAATCTGATGGCTAGCATATATCATTAAAATGATGGCAATTACGATATTTGTTGGTGACTAAAATTTTTTTTGCCCCCTTGCATGAAAAGTAGCCTGTCAAACTTATCAAAATGAGGAATTAGAAGTTGTTTAATAAATCATGCTGTCAGAGTAAACAGTTGTTTCTATGGATTCAGAAGTCGTCAAAGGAAAAAAAATATGAAGTTATCAACTTTGTACAACTGTGGTCCTTAGCCTCTAATCTTCGCCATCTCATTGAGAAACCAAAAGGCTCCAAAAGTTTCGGGTGGCTGTCATCTGTTGCTGTTATTTTTGGCAACCAACTTTATTTGGCTGTGAAGAAGCTGATGTTTCTAGTTACAGGGTTATGATGAGATCCACTTGTTTATGATAATTGAATCTCTCGGTCAACAACAATGACAATAAAAGCAACAATGACAATTTTTATTAGATCTTGAAACTTTGACATTTAGTTTTTGATTACATGAATTTCTTGACGTAATGCAAGTATATAGTGGGAAGCAATCTTCTTTTTGTGACCTTCGTACTTCATACAAGTTCTCCTACTTTCCTTCTTAAAAGTGTGATGAAAAGGACGATAGAACCATAGTTTCAAAGAGGATGCACGCAAGATCCAGTAGAGTATGATCTATCAGTTCGTACATATTATTGCTAATCTCATTGGAATCTTTTTATAACGGATATTTCTCTGATCTTCATGATTTTAAAAATTTGAGCTGTCTTGTGATTGAAACTCGAGGCTTTGTCTGTTGTCATGTGCGGTTGGTTCATGTCTATAAATTTCCTTTATTGCTACAAAGCTGGATTATCCTTGGATATGATTAATATGTAAGAAAGTTAAGAAAAGTTGCTCTTTTTCTCTCCTCTCTACTTTTTTTTTTAAAAATTTTTTTTGTTTATTTGGTTTTTGATATCTCTTGTGTTTCAATTTGTTCTGTTATCTTTATCCAAAGACAAAGTCTTAACTGCTTGCTTAAATTTCAGTTATCCTTGCTTCTTTATGTATCTCTCTTTATGTATGTCTCTTACAACTTTTGACATTTTCTGTTTCTTTTGATTTGTTCTCTCTGTCTCCTCAGTAATTTATGTACATACCAACATTTAAGTGAAATTATGGTTGACGCTAAATACTTGACGAATATTTTTCCTATTGTCTTTTCCATCGAATGCTTATACTGAAAGCTATTTATCATAAACAATCTGTTAATTTTAAAATTTACAAATTGGATTCTCAGTTTTAACAAGAATTGCAAAGTCGTGATTGAGCTCTTCGACTAGTGGGGGTTTTATACACAAAGTTTATGCAGGACCTGATAGAAGATAATTTGTCAATTGATGTAGGAAATTTCTTTGAACAACATTAATGTAGTTCTAGTTGTTTTCAGAAACAGATTTGAAACTTCTTTTATCCTCCATTCCTCCTATGGTGTACAATCACTTATAGCTTATTTTTATGTCTTTTTAGAGTCCTATGAAGCCTATAAATTGGATTTTTTTAAGTGTGGTAGAACCTCTAGAAGTGTCTCTCCCCCCCCCCCCCAAAAAAAAAAAAAAAAACCGTTGCTCCTCTTCATTTTTTCAGTTGCTCTTGTCTTTCTACGTAGATACAACTCAGAATACTTCTCTTCTTTGCCTCCTCCTTGCAATATTGATATATATATATGTATGCGGACATTTTTCTGTCTGTATTTCTCTCTATCATCCCCCCACCCCGCCCCCAGGGGGTTGGGTGGTTCTTAAGTTGCATGAGTTCCACTCTCCTTGATGCTTGCATCTCTTAGCATTGAAACTGTTGCTCAGGTACATAATGTGTGCGGTCTTTTTTTATAGTAACCATTGGCTGGAAAATTTTGGGAATGGATTCTTTACATACCAGAATTCAAAGTAAAATTTAGTGCAACTTTAAATACCTCATCTTCCATGTGAAACCAGGCACCCTTTTGGGCATAAACAACCATGGTAACAGCGACCTATGCATCCCCTGTTGATGGCCTGAGTCATCTGAAGTTCTGTAATCCAGATAGGGAAAAATTGTCCTAAAAATTGCTGGCAATCCAAAACGAGCGCTGTTAGTTATATTTTTCTTAGTTATGAGCTTTTGCTTTTAAATTGTGGATGAATTGTGTTCTTTGCAATTTTGTTGATGGATGAATGTTTTGACTGTATGGAATGTAATATTTGCCAGAAGCTGTGATTTTTTGAATCTAATTGTGTCTGTTCTATGTGCTGTCTCTGCAAGAATAGTCGGCTTAACAACAACAGTTTGGTGGGAAATATTCCTATGTCTTTAACCACGGTGAATTCACTTCAAGTTCTGTAAGTAGGGAGTTGATGGCTTATTCAAATATAAAATTATTTTCCTTTGTGGGTTATTTTTACGGAGATTATTGTGTTATGAGAATATGACATTATGCTGTGTTGGCTGGCATGTGGAAGGCAGTGATCTGTCAAACAACCGTTTGACAGGACCAACTCCAGTCAATGGCTCCTTTCAACTTTTCACTCCTATCAGGTATGTTACAAGTTATATCTTTTATCCATGGTAGACTTGGTTGACCCATAAGATGTTATTCTGACTTCCAAGTTCCCATTCAGTTTTGCTAATAATCAGTTGGACCCTCCTCCAGTTTTGCCACCACCTCCTGCTACTCCAACACCACCATCTTCTTCTTCAGGTTTGTTTAGATACTTTGTACTATGATTTGCATGCCTAAATTGTAGGAAATGTTGGATTTTGCTGTGTTTCCCCTGCATTTTTAGCTCCTCTTTTATACTTGAAAGTTTCTTTGCATGTTGCCTACAATTTTTGCTGTGGAAGACTTGGCTGACTTTTTATTCACTTGTTCTTGTAACTCTTTTTTATGTTACTTACTGAACTTATGCTTGAAGAAACATCATAAATGTGTTTTTCAAAGCAACTGCAATGACAACTATAGAAAAAAAAATTGCATTTGCATCAGAGTCCTTGGCCATCATTGGTACTTCTTTGCTTTCACCAACTGTCTATTATGCATGATGAATAACATTTTTCCTTGAAAGAAATTCTCTGCTTTCCTTTCTAAACTATTTGTTCTGGACTTAATTTCACTTCATCACTGTTTAGTTGTTTTACAATCAGCCTAGTTTTTTTTTTCTTGACCTGATACTGTTACTATGTTGTTGTAATCATTCCTTTGTTACATCCACTAGGGGTTGATTCCTGAGAAAAATACTTTGATTATTGGAATGCAAAAAAGCCATAAACTTATTATAAAATTTCATTAATAATCGGAATGGACAAAAACTAATCGGCATATTGAGTTGGTGTTTGTGAACTGTCATTCTAGTGGGCAACAGTGCCACTGGAGCAATTGCTGGAGGAGTTGCTGCTGGTGCTGCTCTGCTGTTTGCCGCCCCCGCAATTGCGCTTGCTTTGTGGCGGCGAAGGAAACCAGAGGATCATTTCTTTGATGTTCCGGGTAAGTGGTTCTTAATGGAAAGGGCTTATGCAATTCATTTTAGTGTCCTATATAATTCATTCTCACTCATTTACTTATTTTGTAGCCGAAGAGGATCCAGAAGTTCATCTAGGACAGCTCAAGAGGTTTTCTTTGCGTGAACTACAAGTTGCAACTGATCATTTTAGCAATAAAAATATTCTTGGCAGAGGTGGGTTTGGAAAGGTTTACAAAGGCCGCTTGGCTGATGGCTCTCTGGTGGCAGTAAAACGGCTAAAAGAGGAGCGTACTCAAGGTGGGGAGTTGCAGTTCCAAACAGAAGTAGAAATGATTAGCATGGCCGTGCATCGAAATCTACTTCGTTTACGTGGTTTTTGCATGACACCAACTGAACGGGTGCTTGTTTACCCTTTTATGGTTAATGGAAGTGTTGCATCATGTTTAAGAGGTAAACTGTTGCTGGATGTTTTATCTTGTTAATTGTTTTATTATTCATAATATTTAAGTGATTTGCTTATGTTGAGGCTATATGCTTTATTTGCATACCCATTGCCAAATTTATGAGTCACTTTACCTCTCAACACCTAACAGAACTTTTAGATCACAAATGTTGAGCAAAAAGGCATTCCAACAGTGAAAATGGAAAGCAAATCTTAAATTTGTCTATATATGTGAGAATTTGCCTAAAAATATATCAAATTTGTCTGATATCTGATTTTCCACTCCTCTGATTAACTAAAATCCTAAAACAATGTAGAAATATTTGAAAACCAAAATCTTAGGACCCATTCTCAACTGTGCTTTTAACATCTGCTGTGGTATCTCATGAGCTAATTTTTGCATTACTCTAGAGCGAGGTGAATCTCAGCCACCACTTGATTGGTCAATAAGGAAGCATATTGCACTGGGAGCTGCAAGGGGCCTTGCTTATTTGCACGATCATTGTGACCCTAAGATAATTCACCGTGATGTCAAAGCTGCAAACATATTATTGGATGAGGAGTTTGAAGCAGTTGTTGGGGACTTCGGACTGGCCAAACTCATGGACTACAAGGATACTCATGTTACCACTGCTGTACGTGGAACTATTGGGCATATTGCTCCTGAGTACCTTTCCACAGGAAAGTCTTCCGAGAAGACTGATGTTTTCGGGTATGGGGTCATGCTTCTTGAACTCATCACGGGGCAGAGGGCTTTCGACCTTGCTCGGCTTGCCAATGATGATGATGTCATGTTGCTTGATTGGGTAAGCATTTATCACCCTCATACATATGTCACATTCGTATATTACTTACGTGGACCACTTCTATGTGCATATTGAGTTGGCTTTCATGTGATCTTGTTTGAATTCATTAATGTGGAAAGCAGATGAAAATAGCAATTTTTCCCCCTTTTTTTTTTGTTTTTGTGTGCAATATTCTATCTACTGCAATATAAATGAAGCTATATAAAATAAATTGCCTAAATACTTTTACCTCTCATTTTCCACTTTTGTCTCTTCTAGCCTAAAAAAGTTGGATGTTTTTAGAAATAGACCGTAAAAAAGAAAAAATAAATTCATTTGGTCACTTTTCGTCCTCTGCAACCATGATGCTTCTCTTCAAAGTAAATATTTGACATAGGTTTCGTACAGGATAGTACTCTTGGAAAGATAGAATATCACCGTGTGAACATAACATTAAGTTACGAATGTTGCCAGTGCTACACTCGGTCGAGAAAGCCTGGGGGTTGTTATTTATTTCTTGTCTAGCAGAAACTAATCGACCTCCGTTTGATCTCCCAGAAGTGGAAGCTGAATTAGGTGCAAACTATAGTGTAGAATATGCGCAAGATGTGATCCTTAATAGTTCATTGGTGGTGGAAGACAATGTCCCGAGACTTGGGGACTCATTCTGAAACAAGGGGCGGGTCTTTACCAACTTCCAAATTCTCAATTTAGGGAAGCCAAAAAGCATGAACCTTGTTGAAAAGGCCCCTTACTATATATAGGGCGTTAGCACCCCTTATTAAAAACTCAAGTTTTGCCTTCATCAATACCTTTTGACAACCTTGGTCACGTAGTAGAAAATTACGTGCGAGATGGCTTCAAACTAGAAAAGTAAGCAGGTAATTGTGTTCTCATCTAGAGATTGCACAGGGACCTCCATATTCTCTTCAAATCCAATTTGGCTTTTGCTTATAGGAAAATTCTCAATAGATGTGACTGGTATTAATGAGAATATCCATTATATGGACTTCTTTCATTCACTGTGGCATAAACTGTCTTTAAAATTTCAGGTAAAGGGACTTCTGAAGGAAAAGAAGTTAGAAACACTGGTCGATGCAGATCTTCAGGGTAATTATGTTGACGAAGAGGTGGAGCAGCTAATCCAGGTAGCCCTGCTCTGCACACAGACAAACGCGATGGAACGTCCCAAGATGTCAGATGTTGTCAGGATGCTTGAAGGTGATGGCTTGGCGGAGAGGTGGGAAGAGTGGCAGAAGGAGGAGATGTTCCCCCAAGAGATTAATCACACTCACCACCCAAATAGTGGCTGGATAATTGATGATTCCACTTCCAATCTCCACGCTGATGAATTGTCTGGTCCAAGATGATCCTTTAATGGTTTCTGTTATAGGCACACATACACCAATTTCATGGAGTCCGAGGATGTGTTTGGAATTGAATTTTATCATCATTGTGTATATGAACTTCTTCCCTTCCTTTTTTTTTTTAAATAGTTTTTTTTTCATATTTTTTCTGGAGTCCATTTTGTATCATTTGTCGGAATTTGATGGTGCTGGAATGTCTATAGGTTGCAGGTGGCGTTTTGAATTTTTAGGTGCAAATAGAAACACAGCAGGAAAGGCTGTGGAACTGTGGAAGCACCTCTGTACTTTTATTTCTTCCCCTTTATGTATTCAGATAGTGAGGGATTGTACAAGAATAACTACAATTGTTACCTGAAAACATTTCATAAGTCATAAATCTTTGTTTTATCCCGAGTGCCTTGTAGGTTTTTTTTTTGGCTTCCTCTGAGTCTGGATAGGTACAAGTGCAGATAAACGACGAGTGTCTCACATTTCTTTTCTTTTGCGAGTATTTCATATTTATGATAAAATTTATAAAGATTGATTTGTTTGTTATTCCGTGGGTCTCGCAAAATTAAATTATTTTGGATTTATTAGTCACAAGCTTTTGTTGTTGGGGGGAGGGGGGGGGGGGGGGGGGAGGACAGTGAAGATTCAAATTTTTTGAAAAAAAGAAAATGAGTATTGAGAAGAAAGAAAACTGATGATTCGGTCAACAAAAAATAATCAGTATATAAATGTGTCCCCAGCAATACATGGTGTATTTTACAGAATCTAGATCCCATACTTTCTTAGTTTCTTATTTATTTTTCAAACGTGTTTCCTTGAAAATATTATTTAGGATAAATTAAATTCACATCCTCTTAAATTTGGTTTTATTACACGGACACGTTCTCACGTTTCAAAAATTACACAACTATCTGGACATTTAAAACTTATAACAATCACACCTCCTCCAACTAACAAATGTTAGAATGGTTTACGATCAAAGCTGATATCATCAATAATAATTTATAGAAGACCAAAAATACCCTTCAAAATTAAGATTAAAAATTCAAATATTTATTCTTCCTTCTTACCCCTAGAATTTATTTCATCTCTCATTTATCATTTCTCTATTTTATATATCATAAGCTATCAAATTAATAAGTTAAATACTAGAATTTTTTGTTTATTATATAACATATTAATGTAAATTCCATTTATCAATCAGATTTGCCCCAAATTTACTATTACCACCATCACAATTAACCACCCCCCATCGTCGCCTCCATACCACGAAAACCACCACCATCTCCTCTTCCTCCTCTCTCTCTCCACACGCATACATAGAGCACTACCCCTGCCTAGTAACACCTCCATCTCCATTTTCAGCTCCACAACCACACACACATACACCACCACCATGGTCCGATAAAAAACCCCATCACATTCTTCTCCTCCACCTCCATTTCCACCTTCTCAACCACACAACCCAACAACCACCACTACCAAAATCAAACCTCAAAAATCATTGTTGTCATTTTCATTTGTCATATTTTTAAGCTTTGGATCCTTTTGATTTCTCTCTCTTGACATTCTTTGTTTGGGTGGGATTAACGTTTTGGATAGGATGGCTACTAGAAGGTGTCATAGTGTTTGGGGAGGGCTGAAAATTTTCACCGATTCTTTTGCAATTTTGGGCTAGTGTGTATATATATATGCACACACAGAGAAAAAGTGAGTGAGGGAGAGAGAAAAGACCAATGATTTCAAGCTAGAGAGAGAGAGAGAGAGCATTGTATAGATGACGGTGAAGAATAGGGTTGGGGATAAGGCTTGGGATTTTAGTTTAAGTTTGTGTTAAATAGAGGGGCAAAATGATCTTTTTATTAAGATAGTTAATTCTATCTAATTATTGGAGTCTTAGTGTAATTTTTTAAACATAAGAGGGTGTCCATGTTATAAAAATCAAATGTGAGGGGGGGTGAGTGTAATTTAACATATTATTTAAATTCACATTTCAAAAATAAAAACGTGTTTGCAACACACTCCTGGAATACGAAGGTTTGAAAATACACTTTTATATTAAAAAGCATGATGTAAGACCTGCATTTTCAGGTAAAACAGTGATATAGATATAGTAATAATTTAGAAGTCACAGTACAAATAAAATGAAACAACCCAAAAATACAGTACTTTAGGTAAACTGCATAAAATTATATCAACCATAACTCTAAAGGAGACATAGGAAAGGAACTCTTGAACTGAATCATTAGGTAGAATAAAAACATTAATCCCTTTCAGTAGCCAATAATACAGTAGTCACTCTTGCATTTCTACGAAGAATCTGAACCGGAGCATCAAATACTCGAACAGAAGATGGCATTGAAATCCACCAATTGTAAAATGAAACCCTTCACTTTGTTAAGTCGGTGATGATCATCGAGCAAAAACGCCACGACATGGATAGGGGCCTCGAAGGAAAACACTATCAATAGATAAGAACTTTTAAGTGTTCTTTTATTTTTTTTTGGGTAGTTAAAGGGGAATTTAAAAGTTGACCAAAAACCAACAACATCAAAACTCTGATGGCAAGATCCAGTTTTGTTAATGGGGTAATCACAAGTGAACACAGCCGGAAAAAAAGAGTAGTCAGAACAGAAAATAAGAAGTTTCCCATGAACAAAAAAGCACACACTGTTCTTTGCCACAACCACAAGCAGCTTCACTTTCTACCACTATTACCAATACGAGGTTTGCCTTTAACGTCAGACTCCTGCATCAAATGAGCAAATTGCAAATAGAATTGTGCTCATACACAGAATAGACTATGAAGTTTGAAATGAAAAAGAAAGATCTAGAAACAACAATGATCATCGCACAGACAAGTAACTCTACCTGTGGTAAGTGCAAGAAAATATTGGTCTTTGCTGTTGATGGATTGTGATTTTCTGCACCCTTACTCCAATCATAACAAACCTACAACCAAAGCAAATGTTAGCCAGACACAAAAAAGAAACAAGAACATAGGAGGCACGTGTGAGTGTGCCCAATGATACAAGGTTCATAGCATCAAATAAACCCATGACATACAGCATATGCAAATATTGAGCCATCATTGTTGAAGGTACTGCAAGGTATAGGTTGACTGCATCTTGACATAGCCTGGATAACAACCAGACAAACAAAAATTAGAGAAATGAAATGTAAAAATCAAGATGGTCTATGATGCACAGCATCTTGACGTAACATGAATATAAATCAGACAAACAAAAACTAGAAAAGTGAAATGAAGAAACATGATAGCATATATTAGCAAGTGGTGCAGTTAATACACTTCCAGAACTTTTACTGTTTTAAGTGTTATCTGTTATAAAAAGGAAATGTGAGCGCTAATGCAGAATTTGGGAATCAGACAGAGGGGAGAGTGTGTCTGAATAGTACAATGATCTACTATCTGAGAAGGCAAAACCACCAAAATGCTGTCTGCATGCAAGGAAAAAAATTAGTATCTATCAAGATGGTGTGCTGATATCACAGAACTTGAAATCTTAAATTTGATGTCCACCCCAAGTCACAGGTTAAGCTCCCAAAATGACAAAAACATTCAACTATTGTAAACACGTTTTAATGGCCCAAGAAAGGTAACTTCAAACATCCATACGAGCAAATTATGTTCCCAACTTATAAAATCAAACAAAGCATGCATTTACAATAAATCACCAACCGAAAGAAATAGAAGAACAGAAGACTTGACATAAGTAGCATGTGCATATGTGTGATTTGATTTAATTTAACTGGCTATTTCTTGTTTCACAGAAAGCATGACCCACAATGACAAAACAAGATTCATGCAATAGACCATAAAAATGTTGGAACAAGGTTTTGCTGTGTTGAGTATTGCAAATTTGATACAATCAGCCTCGCTGGCACATTTTATCATCTTCAAAGCACACTGTCAGAAATTTAAAGATGATTCGCCAAAAAAAAAAAAACAAAGGCACTTAACAATTAACATGTAAAACAATAATTCACAAAATAAAAAAACAGCAGGTAACAACCTTCAGTCTTTGCTTGCTATCTTTGTCCCAAAAATTGAAAGCACCATCTGATCCCGCAGTTACAAATGTGTGATGCATCTGAGGAAAAGAAGACTAAGGTCTGGCACATTCATACAGATATGCATACCACAATATCAAGTAGCATTGATGAAAGTATCAAATAGGTCTCTCCAAAAGATTCGTTCCAGGATGTAATCAATCCAAAACAATCGTCTGCACTAATCACAAAATCTTTACATCATCTTGACACAATATCCAAGTTTTTAGAAGAAAACATATTGGAAAAAAACTCCAATAAAAAACAGGTGGGGAAATTGAAAACTAGACAAGGCCAATAATCATTGATCCACTGAAGATGCTATATCCAAGATCTAAATAATATATGCAGAAGAGCTTCATTGTCCTACTGGGTAATAAATATCATTTTGAAAGAATAATGGAGTTCTATCATGTAAAATGCCACTTTTTGATTGTAAGAACACACACCCAGCGGGTACAATTGTGCGTGACGGGAAATGTGAGGTGATGAGCTTCCTCCTGGTAAAACCAAAACAATACAGGAAGTAAACGCAGCAACAGGTTAAAAAGTTGTTCGGTTTCAGAGTTCAGCAAACTTTCTTTTTGTAGAAGCATTGATGATATGTCTTTGGGGGATCTTGTATGTGTTCACACCGAGCATGAAGGCGACCAAAAAGAATATCAGGGTTTGACCTCATAGGTTAATATTAGGCAACTAACTCATTATTTGGTGGAGATCATGATTCAATACAACCTAGAAACTCATATAGGGCATCACAAGATCACAGCTCAGGGACTTTCTCATGGATGCCCATTGAAATGAGAAATCATCTGCGCTCATCAAGACATTTTTCGCCTTAACACCCTAAATAGGAAGAGGGAGCAAGAGAACCAATAATCCCTTTTCTTGTCCTTCTACTTAAGGGGCAAAGAGAAGCGCCTTTGCTATTGACAAAGCGAACGGTCAGCGTGAAGGTTCAAGACTTAGCCGAGCGTTACCGAAGCTAGATTCTCATAGCGAGGCACTTCGAGTTAGCGAATCGCAGTAGTAGGGACGAAACCCTATAATGGGTTAGAAAAAGCATAACGTCACCATATATATACCTTGTTGACGAAATATATTACAACAAAATGGAGAAAATATTCCAATTTTTTATAAGCATTGAAATGAGCTGTCAGAAAATTCACTAATTACGAATGAAGTTGATCGGGTCATCTGTAATCCCTAACAAAACCAAAGAGCAAATCACATGACTATGATGCAATTTAATTACTCAGGTTGGGGTACTGAATTGATTTTAGTAAAGTCAACAATACGGAAAGCATAAGTACATAAATCATGATATGATTGCACTGTCAGAAGCTAACTAGCAATCTTGTTCAGGGACATAAACTGAACAGGTTCAGCGGCATAAAAATCTTAGAAGACAATATTTCTTATATCAAGAGGTATCCAAAAAATAAGTTAACACCAAAATAAAATCTTACCGGATGAAAACTCAGCGAGTTGACTGAGTATATCTCATTGCCCTCTCTGTGGCATTTAAAAGTAAAGTTCTTACTTTGTTGTGAATCATCAAGGTGATGTACACCAACCCTACCTTCAATTGAGCCAATCTATACAAAGAAAAATAAAGAAAGTGAACTATAAAACCACATTTTGTAAATGCAAGGACATTGAATATGTTAAAAAAAAAAAATTTCACATCGCAAGTAAAAAATATGAATTAGAAATCTAAAGAGAATGCTGTCAGATACAACAAGAAAAAAAAAATAGCATCAGATAAACTAAGAGATAATAGCTTAAAAAGAAATTGGATAATATTGCCGAATTAATGACCATAAACATACAGAGGTATCAAACAAAACTCATCTACAGCCAGCTACACATGGAAACTTTGTGTCAAACAGAACTTATGCTAACAGCAAAAATCATACCGTTGGATACAAACTCTGTTTTGACCTCTACAGGATACATTCACTCAAACTCTTCATGGTCAAAAAGGTCCAGAAAGTCAACTTCTTCAGTTCTCTGACATGTATATTTCTGTCAAGTATCCAAAAATAAACTACCTCCCTCAAACATTCATGCAACATCTGTTACCTCAATTCATAAAGCCAGCTAATTAGTAATTTAGAACTGGGAGGAAACAGGTGAGGCGCCGTTAAATGCTCAAGTAGGTAAATGGCAAGCAGCAGCCTTTGCAAAAACTTCTTACACTACCCCAACCATTGCAGATACGGCATGAATGGCTACTATAAGGAATATTACTAGCAACCAACCATTTCTATTATCCCAAAGTAAATCCTTGCGGCCAAAAAAAAAAAAGCTTCTCAGCTGAATAATAAAAGTGAATTCTGAAGCAAAATTCAATTTTAGATCTCCAAGCTTCTGCATATTTCTACAGTAACCAGAATTAATCATGAAATTGATTGTTTCATTATAATTTCCCATTTTCCTCCTCTAACTATTAAATAGGAATCTTTTCTTCCTGGTATTCTTCAATTCATTCCAATCTCTCACGTAATAATATAGAAGCACAAATCGCTCCAGCTTCACCACTTGTGCCCAATCGTACTCTATGTCAAGAGCTTTTCAGTCTGTTCTTCTAATTTGCATTTAACATACTGGCAAACTTTATTTGCAGACATATCGGGAATACCATGCAATATGTTTTTTGTCTCAATGTTTGGTTTGATAAACTTCAGAGTGCACGTTAGATGGTATAAATATTCCATGGATGTTTGAAGTTAACAGCAAATACATGAAGCCAACTGATGATCATACCCCATAAGCATACCTAAATCTTACACGATCATTTCTCAAGACACCAAAGCACTAAAAGAAAACTAATATCTCTATTTTCTGATGGTTTGGAATTAGATAATAATTAATTGAACTCTAATAGAAACAAAGATAAGAAAAGACATGATAATCACTTATTAATTGGACACTTAAAAAATAATGATCAGAAAAGAAATGACATACCATGCAACAAGTACTAACTCACATATTCCAAATTAGACAGATTAACTCTATGTAAAAAGAGTCTGAAATGATAACTTTGAAGTTCCCTAACTTCCAAACTCTTGGATTTTTTTCATACGGATTGTAAACATTCAAATGCCAATGTTTACTGAAAGCAGCAAATGAAACTGAATTTCTGAGGATTCTCTAGCATCTAACCCAGTCGCCAGACTACGATACCAATCAAATCTGATCGTTCCATTCCCTACCTAACAATTTCGATTTCATGCAACAATTCATGTTTTTAATTTAATGGAGCAGAGAAGTTTCCATTTAACACCTATGCAATGTATGCTACTTTTACAGTCAGGGATATAACCTCTCACTAGGTTCATCTTTACAGTCAACTGTAGAAGCATGGTGGTGGCAAGAAGGTACAGAATGAGAACAAATCCAAAGACCAGAAAAAAGTTAAATACAATGAAAGTGAATAACTCACCAAGAAACCTTGCTGATCAGGAAACGACGCAACACATCTTGTCTGGTACTTGAGGGGTGACGCAATTCTCTTGAACTCAGTCTAATTGGATTCAAAAAATGCTTAACATAATCCATGTTATTCAAATTGAAATAAGGAATAAAAAGCCAGTAACTTTAAACTATGTGTGTTACCATTTGAATGATGGAATTTAAGCCTGGAGTAAGTTTGAAAAGGGGAAAAAAAAAAAAAAAAAAAAGAATTAAAGGTCATAGGAGTGTGAGCCTAGACTAAGCTTGTCATTCCCTATATATTGGAGATAACCGATAAAATAGACCAAAGCCACCTTAAATGGTCTGACCATGAGAAACAATACACTACAGTGCTGTGCATGGGATTTCATGACCAATGGCCATCCCAATGAATAAAAAAGCATTCATGCATCATCAATTGGAGAGAGATCCAACTTCTTGACATTATGTAAGTTATATTGTATCTTGTTCACAATAAAAGCCTAATTAAGTTCCAGAATAACCGATGCAAAGCATGTGGTCAAGAAGAATGGAGGCAATTAATAAATTTCACATGTGCGATGTTTGGAGCATGTGGCATGAAGTTTTGAATCAAATTTGAGTCATATGTGACATTAGATTTAGGTCAACATGCAGCAGAACCTTTTTATTCTTGTGTTAAGAGAGTTTAGGTGTTAATGGCTTGTCAGTTATTTTCAATAATTGTTGGGCATGGGTATTAGCCAAAGTAAATGGGTCATGTTTATGTCAAATTATGTTATTTGGGTTTTATAAAGAGTTCTCGATACTCTAAAATACTACGTAGGCCCAAGTTTCCTAAAATTAGGAGAATGCTGCAGCTTATCAATATAAACCGAACTTTTCTATGCATCAGGGTATTGCATTATGATGAACTGATATTGTGTTTGTGGATATCAATAAAAACTTAGTGTTTCTTCAAATTAGAATTATCTAGAACAGAATTGTAATGCTGTGGAAGCAAAGGCAAGATTTGTTGAAGTTTTAGAGGAAAATACAAAAGAATGGAGAAGCCAAGGTTTTAAAGCCGAGGAAGTCAGAGTTATGCATGAGAATACTGATGCAATTCAAGTTCTTCAGCAATCCGAGAGAGCTTTGTTGTGCAAACTATTCCAAGTATTGGTTCGATCATTCCAGGGAGTCTAATTTGATAACCGGGGTAGTAGTTTTAGTCTTTTCAATAATTACTGGACACAGATAGCAGCTATAATCTATGGGTCACATTTAAGGTCAACTTCTAGTACTTTTTTCTATTAGGTGTCCTAGATGGTCCAAATTTTCCAACTTTAAGACACAGTCCTAAATCTAATATAGAAGTCTATAATGCCATTTGAAATGTTGAATAGTAAGGAGTACAAATCATAAAGGATAATTCAGAATGCCTACTTATCCCAAAAAAAAGATATAAATGGGAAGCCTTGCATTTAAATTTTCAGCAGCTTGCCTTGACTTCCAGGTTGCATAAAAGTCCCACTACCCCCTATCATTCAAATCTGAAGTTATTATTTGGTCCAGCCTTCCCATACGCAGAAGTTTTTATTCCATATTGCCGGCCAACAATATGAAATGCTCTTTGGGCTACTACTGTTACAAATTTCAACAAGTCTACAACCTACTTCTAAACATTGTTCGATACCTGAGGATTCTGCAAGTTGAACACTATAAGGTTTCTATCTGCAGTTCCAACAACCATCAGAGGATGTCTTACGGAAAGTGTATAGCAACGATCAGGAAGCTGTTGACTATGTGCTGGATTTGACTGTCTCAAATCCCAGTACCTGAAAAATAGAAGAAAAACAAATAAAAAAATAAATATAAATGTCTCAGCATTCAGATGTGTGTGCGAACAAAAGGTTGTACAGACACTGAATCAAGTGCAAAGAAAACTCTACAGTGCAAATAAGACATAGGTTGCAGCACGATTAGCACATAATAGAAAAGAAAATAATCATCACAGAAACAAAACTGCCAAACTCAAGACACGATTAATTAAAAGTTAAATATAGAATAAACTGATAAGGTTAAAAGTGCAAAAAAAAATTGCCCCCAACTTGCCTTGTCCTTGTCAGCTTAGCAAGAACATGGAGTCAGAGTGAAGTGAGTGTAGGTTATATCCATAAAATTTTCTCATGAAAACAAGGGCAAGGGCAAGTAGAATGAAATACGATGAGTTGATGACAACAAAAAATAATGACAAAATACAAATGCCAGCAATTCCCATCACAAAATATAAAATCAAGCGACGTGTTTCATGTATGGGATATTATCACCCCCTACGAAATAGAATCAACAAAAAAACATTCACAACATCATTACTGATCCTTCATAAATATTAAAAAGAACAGAAACTGATGCTTACCTAAGAGTCTTGTCCCAGCTTCCTGTGACTAAGAGGTTCATCTCTGGGATCCAAGCAATTTCCCGGATGGGAGCATCATGCATGGCCACGGTTACCGGTTGTCCTCCAGACAATAACGGCCACATCTTTACTTGCTTGTCACAACCTCCAGAGAAGACAGTTGTGCCATCATCCTTCCAAGTAGAGCATAGAACCTTCAAAGTATTTACAACAAATCAGTTGTCAAAATGTAAACTTAAAAACAGAAAATTAGGTTGCCAGTGGAATGGATCTTTAATAGGTTACCGGCTGTTCATGTGATATTGATGCTTTGGGCACAGTGCCAACAGTAGTCCCGTTACGCATTATCTCCCAACATCGTACCTGTGAAATGTTTTTGGCAATATGAATAAAAATAGTATACCAGCCATAAAGAACAACAAACTAAATAGCAATGTACCCCTAATTCACACAACAATTTCCACCAAAACCCCTTTCCCTGATCTTTGTATATGAAGAAACGCTTTGTTAGTTGCCAAAAGCTTACAAATAAACTAGATTTTGCGTCTTCTGCTATAAGTTACTTATAGTATCTGGAAAGGTAAAAACTAGCCTTGTTGAAGTTTTAGGTGCAGTTAAAGTGAAGCTAATTATACTCCCATGTCCAAACAACTAAACTAACAGGTTCAAGAACTTTAGTCTGGGTTGATAACCTAATCAACAAAACAGAGCAAAGCACAAACAAATTCTAGTATGTACCCATACATCTCCAATAATCTTATTATCATGAAGCAATCAAACAGAAGAAACACAAAACCAAATTGGAAAAACTGACCTGGTTATCCCAAGAAGTTGCAACTAGCACATTGGCCTTGGGACTGAAACTAAGGCTCGACACAGAATCACTGGGAGGTTGTACCACCTATATACCAAAGAAACTTACATAGTTAATCACTTAAAAAATTACATTCCACTATATGAAGCACCAGATTAAGATAAAATAGCACCACATGAATGTAAAAATGGAGTACACAGACAAATGAAGATATAAACAATACACACAGGCAGAAATCAACAATCACGTATCACGAATCCTCAAACTTTCTTCATATTCCCTGCAAATTCAAACACCATAGGAAAACTAGACAGAATTTGAAGCAATTGTCACCTCAACAGACTTGTTTGGATTTAAGTTCGCCGAAGATGAAGCGCCAAATGTAGACATTGAAGCTACCTATGGATCAATTTAACCACCAAAAAAAAAAAGTGAGCGTATTGAGCGTAACCATTTGAACATTATAATCATAAACAAAGATTGAAAAACGTGTTTAGAGAGTTAAATAGTGAGAATGGAGGGACATACCTTAGTAAAGTGACCACTGATAAACCCTTAAGAAAGAACCCTAGAAAAGTTGCAGAATGTACAGCGACAAGAGAGAGATTTTGAAAAGAAGTAGAGGGAAGCATCAGAGATCCCGTTTGGGCATTTTATAATGTTTTTTTTTTTCCTTTGGGGGCGTTGTAGGAACGCTGTGTCATAGCGTTTGTAAAAAGCTACGCGGCGATGACCTGATCTAGCTCATCATTATTCTGTGATGTCACTATTTAATTAAAAAATTATAAATAAATAAAATAAAAAATTAATTTAATAATTACAATTCATTAAAATTTTAAAGTACATGCATTATAATATTTGTCTTATTATGTTTAGAGTTTGTCTCGTTACAATGCATTCCTGACTCCGCCCCTAGTATTAAGTAGGGGCGTTAGTTTTAGACAATTTATACCGTCACGTGTCAATAATAATATGATATTTTATTATATTTAAAATTTTCTCTTGAGAATAAGGCTTGGTGGGGGTATCTTGGAATTTGGGTCCATTTTCTAGGCTCAAAACTTTGGTCGCTTATCCTTTCATTTATAATGGTCCTTCTTCTTCCTAAGAATTGAACGACCCAAATTCACTGACACATATAAATGATCACAGTTCCATCGACTGAGTTTGGTGCTGGTGGTGAAATCAGATGAGAAAACTCTGATCAATGAAGCTAGATCGAACTTGGTAACGTTCAAATCAAACGTTGGAGGGTAAAGTTCTACCCAACAAAATTGCATAAAGGGAATTGTGTGCTGAGGACGTAATTTTTCATCCTGCGTTTTGTGTTTAGAAAAACTTCACCCAAATGAAAAGATGATGTCCATCATGGCTCCCATTCTATAGGCTTTGGTGACATTTTTTCTTAATAATTAGAGCAAAATTGATCGATTTTGTCCTTTAATGTTGTCGAAACAACCTATCGATACAGGAGTTAATTGAGTCGAGCGTAAACTCGAGTCTAGCGATCTTATTTTTCTAAATGAATTTAAAAAAATTGTTCAAATTTAATTCGTGTAGAACTCAAGCCAATTTTAAGCCTAAGCCAAATTCGAGTCAAAACCGGACTGACTCAACTATTTTTACATATAAACGAACTAAATTTTGCGCGTTTCAGTTGAACTTTTTTATATTCATGTTTTTTAAACGAGTCTAAAAATTATTTAAGTTCAACTCGTTTAAAACACAAGTCGAATTCAAA
>CAUOFW020006767.1:0-23035 GCA_963454935.2 Ilex paraguariensis | reverse complement strand
GGAATCAAGCGAGTTCATGGAGGACCATTGACCATAATGCACTTGGGCAACAAATATTCATCAACATGATTCAAGTTCCAGAAGAATCCAGCTAGGGGCTAAGGTTAAGCTTAAATTGGTCTGTTGTTGTTAATGCCTCCAATTTGTTTAAAGGATTATTATTAGAAGTGGGCTTCAAAATGCTTAGCCCACATGTTTTATTTCTTATAAAGAAGGGTTTTCGAAGTTACTGTAGCGCCGCACTATTCACGCTATAGTAACAGCACACTATTCAATTTTTTTGGGGTCTGGATTGTAAGACTTGTATGCCAAGTACTCTCCTTTTTCTATTTAGGCTTGTGATCAGCCAATTAAAGTGCTAAATGTCTTTCTTTTTCTTCAAGAATCTTAGGAAAGTAAGAGATATTTCTTTACGAACAAGTAAGAGATATTTCTTAAATTGGATAGCTGTTTTAGGAAGTTTCCTAGTCCTTGTAATGACCAACCTATAAATAGGCATTCAAATCAATGAAAATTCATATTATTATTCAGCAAATTGTGAGAGTATTATTTTCTACTGTTCTTTGAAGAACTAAACGAACTTATCGGGATTTTTCACGGCATTCATCAACGACTTATTAAACGGGTTTCCACCGTTTGTGGCGTCTTCTTTTATATTGAGGTTCTTGTTTCACAACAGCGGGTCGAGGTCTATATACCAAGGTTCTTGTTTGTCGTAAACAACGGGTCGAGGTTTAGCATCAAATCTGATCGTAAAACGATCTTGGGTTCCTTTTTGTTGTTGGTTCTCGTTATTCTTGGCGGGTTTCACATCACATTCCAAGGCCCATCCCCATCAACTAAAACTTATTGTTTGACTAATTACATCATCCAAATAAGAGGGCTCAGGATTTGAAGGCTTGGCTTAGTTACATTTAAATTTTGAAAATTTTTGGAAATGGTATTGGAACCTCTTACTCGGGGTACTAGTACATGAGCCTTCTGTTTGCCAAGTCTTCCCATTTGCTAGGTATCGGTACTTAATCACCTAGGTACTGATACCTGAGCCCACTGTTTGCTTGGTACAAGTACTTGAGCCTGCTATCCACTGAGGTACCTGTACCGGAATCTTTTGTAGTTGTACCTGAGCCCACTGGAATACAGATACTAGTACTTGTAAGTCTTGGTACTGGTACCTGGGCCCTCCATCAGTGTGGCACTAGTACTTAATCGCTTAGGCACCAGTACTTGGGCCTAGATTTTTCCCAATTCTTTTCTAATCTTCAACCTTTAACCATCCAATCTCTTCATAGACACATCGAGACATTCATTAACACATTTATAGTCCATAAGAGTCCGTTACAAAACTCTTTACATAATATTACAAGTCCAAAATGAATTACACAATTTTTTGAACAAAATGTAATTTAATAGCCACATTATATAGGTTATTCTTAACAAGTGCCCATTCGAATGTTGTTCCCATAAAAGGTGAGCTAGGCTCAATAGGGTATCTCCTAAAGAGACTATTCCCTAACCCAGATACATATGAAATGTTCACATGCAATTCAACAATCCATCAAACATCTATTTAAGAATATGCAAATGATAAATGGATTTTCACAATGCCATGACATGTCATGAGGTGACACTCACACTTGCAACGCAATCTGAGCCTTCTGTTGGTTCTCATAACATATGCAATGCCATTCGTATGCATTTGGGCATTCCAAGCCCCTGTCATTGATGTTGAACATCCAATGACCATTTTACAAAGTCTCAGGTCTTTATTGGGGTGGATATTTATGGACTTCCAACATCAGGTACCTAACAGACATGGCATCTATAAACTTCTACCAAAGGCTTCGCGTACGCCGACGCACTTTATGGGCTCAATACCAACGGAGTGTGTATCCAAAATTTTGGGACTTGCACCTAAGGGAGAATCAAACCCTTCTTGCTAACCCCGACCCTTGTTGTCAATGCAACCTATGCAACTCAGTCAAAATAGGTCCAACTTTCCTAAGCCCACGCATGAACCCGCCAGGGATGGTGTTTGATTAAAAACATACACACACACCAACACTCATGTCAAATGCCCACAAATGTGATACTATCCATGCACATACAATGTCATGTACAATTGCATTAACCATGTTATGTTCAACATATCATCAGCAGATTATGAACATATTCCATCTCAATCAACATTTCCTAATTGTCAATGATATCATAAGCATATAATCGTAATCAAGAGATTAAACAATAGTATATTACACTCTATACTCATTTCCCATACTCTTGTTACACTAGGAGTATATTAAACAACATATTACATCATATACAATCCTTGGTTAAAAATAAATTTAGTTAAGAAAGGAAACATACCTCTTAAAGCATAATACACGTAGTAGAAAGCTCCAAATCACTCAACTCAAGCCTCAGAACATAGTTCTCAACAATCCTGTTACAATAAATCTCTTCTCTTTCCCTCCCTCTTTTTTTCTGCTGTGTATGGCTGAAGAATGGGGAGAAAAATCTAATTTTTCTCCCCTTTTATACTCCTTCAATGCTTGGCCTAGATTTTGGTGAGTGAGTTTCATACCTACAAATTAAGTATTCTCGGCTTGATGAAATTGCAAGTTTTCAAGTATTTTATGTTCCTTTTTATTCATTTTGTGTGTTTTAATTTTGTTTTCTATAGAGGATGATTTAGAAGGAAACAAGGTCATTTGGTAGCCTAAGTGTTGGATTATTTGAAGACTAAGCAACAAGGGCAGTTGTAGGTATAAATGGAGATTAGCATCATAGCTCTACATGTAGCGCTGCAGCTCTTGAAGAGAAAAAAGTCAAAGCGGCGGTGCTGATTTGTGGAGCTGTAGCACGGGTTTCAACTTGGGATGTGAATTCTGGATTGTTTTTTAGTAGAAATTGAACTATAATGCAACACATATTCTAGGGTTTGAGATGGTATAAAGATATACTGATATAAAGGGCTGCTAATAGAGGGTTAACAAAGGATTGATGGAGAATTGAAGACAAGTGATGCAAATCATAGCAAAATTTCAAGGGATTTAGTTCAAGTTTCAATTGGGTCGGTTACGAGAGCATGAACATGCAAGTTTAAAGAGGTACTCAATGGACTGATTCAAGAGGCATGGAATCAGGCAAGTTTGTGGAGGCCCATTGACTATGATCCACTTGGGCAACAAAGATTCATCAACATGATTCAAGTTCTATAAGAATCCAACTAGGGGCTAAGGCTAAGCTTAAATTTGTCTGTTGTTGTTAATGCCTCCAATTTGCTTAAAGGATTATTATTATAAGTGGGCTTTAGGATGCTTAGCGCACATGTTTTATTTCTTATGAAGTAGGGTTTTCAAAGTTACTGTAATGCCGCACTGTTCACGCTACAGTAACATCGCACTATTCACTCTTTTTTGGGGTCTGAATTGTAAGGCTTGTATACCAAGAACTTTGCTTTTTCTATTTAGCATGTGATCAGTTAATTAAAGGGCTGAATGTCTTTCTTTTTCTTCAAGAATCTTAGGAAAGTAAGAGATATTTCTTTACCAACAAGTAAGAGATATTTCTTAAATAGGATAGCTATTTTAGGAAGTTTCCTAATCCTTGTAATGACCAACCTATAAATAGGCATTCAAATCAATGAAAAGTCAGATTATTATTTAGCAAATTGTGAGATTATTATTCTCTACAGTTCTTTGAAGAACTAAACGAACTTATTGGGATTTTTGTGGCGTTCACCAGCAACTTATCAAATGGGTTTCCACACCATTTGTGGCGTCTTCCTTATACCGAGGTTCTTGTTTGACAAACAGCGGGTTGAGGTCTATTTACCAAGATTCTTATTTGTCGTAAACAACGGGTCGAGGTCTAGCATCAAATCTGATCGTAAAACAATCTTTGGATCCTTTTCGTTGTTGGTTTTTGCTATTCTTGGCGGGATTCACATCATTTGCTATCAAAGCTTTGGCTCGAGTTTTAGTTTGCCTATCTCTTAAAACCTTTCTCTTTGTTATTCCTTGTTCCTTTCTCTTCATTATTCTGTGTTCATTTGGTTCCTAAAAAATTTGGTTTACGTA
This sequence comes from Ilex paraguariensis, assembly GCA_963454935.2. NCBI lineage: Eukaryota > Viridiplantae > Streptophyta > Magnoliopsida > Aquifoliales > Aquifoliaceae > Ilex > Ilex paraguariensis. The sequence continues at coordinate 18,953 of CAUOFW020006767.1, read as the reverse complement.
CCCTAGTGTAGCCGAACTTCCTTTACCCCATTCTGCTCGTATTTTGTTAGTTATACTTATTACAAATTCATATTCTGTTACCACAAAAAAGTTAGTTTCTAATAAAAAAAAAGGGCAGAAAGAATTCAAAAAAAAAAAGTCAGATTTTTTGTAATTCATCCATCATGGGTCCAACAAGCCCGAAAACCACCTCACCCCAAAATCAGATATTTTTTTGGAAATCCTGCTAATTTTTGCTTCCAAAAATCTAATCAGCCATGTTCCTTGAATTCTTTCTCTTCAAACTTGAAATTCCTTTGAGTTCTTGGTGAATTGTTGCTGAAAATTTTGAGAATTGTTTTTTTAGTTTCAAAAGAACTTAAAGAGAAATTATCGAGTGAAAAAAGGCAAGAGTGGTGAGAACATTAGAGGGTAAAAAAAGCCAAGTATTTTGAGTGAAACACGAGTGTAGAGTAATCCACATTCTTGAGTGTAAACACGTAAGGGAGAGAATTGTGTGGTTCTTTTATTTTATGGTTTTTCTTTTTTTTTTTTCTAACTTTGTTTTACAGCAATCATGTCTCACAACAATGCTACGGATCTTGCTGACCCAAAATTGTTTATGGAGGCCATGATGAGTGAGATGAGGCATGTGATGAAGCTGAAACTAGATCAAATTCACGAACAGATAGATCAGATGGAGAATACACATAAGAAGCAGCCACAAAACGTCCCTAATGTACGTAGAAGGGCAAGAGTTCAACTGAGGGAAGTAAGGGTTGAAGATGAAGAGCCTTATGGGCCTGGTTTTGATGAAGAAGATGATCAAAATTTTGTTGTTAGTAATAGGAGACATGGAGGGTAGTTTAGAGAAGCTAGGAACCGGGAAGATAACAACTTGGGTGGTATTAAGATGAAGATTCCAACGTTCCAAGGTAGATCTGATCCTGAAGCATATCTTGAGTAGGAGAAAAAGATGGAGTTCGTATTTGACAGCCATAACTATTCCGAAGCAAAGAACGTAAAATTAGCGTTGATTAAGTTTTTTGACTATGATATTAAGTGGTGGGATCAACTTGTTATTAACCAAAGGTGAAATAGAGGACGTCCAATAGAGACATGGGAGGAGATGAAAACGGTGACGAGAAAGTAGTTCATTCCAAGCTACCATTATCGAGAGTTGTACCAAAAACTACAAGGTCTTAGATAGGGAAGTCAAAGCATGGAGGATTACTACAAGGAGATGGAGATTGCTATCATCTGAGCTAATATAGAGGAGGATCGAGAGGCTACCATGGCTAGGTTTTTACTTAGATTAAATTGAGAAATCCTAGATAAGGTAGAGATGCAGCATTATGTGGAGTTAGAAGACATGGTGCACATGGCCATCAAAATGGAGCAACAACTCAAGTGGGGGAGGGGGGTCACGTGCAGCCCATAACTCTAGTTCTACCTCTTGGAAACCAAGTTATACTAAGCAACTGGACAGATCACCAAAGTCCAAGGCAGAGCCCAAGTCCGTGAACACCAGCCACATTCCTCAAGGTAAAACTGACACTTCTACCTCTAGGAATTATGACATTAAATGTTTTAAATGTCAAGGTAGGGGACACATAGCAAGTCAATGTCTAAACAAGCAGGTCATGGTGTTGCAAGATAATGGTGAAATTGTGACTAACAATGAAGATTCTAACACCGATGACATGCCATCACTAGAGGAATATTTAGCCCCTGATGCATTGACATTGGTGGCGAAGAGAGCATTGAGCGTACATGCCAAAAAGGTTGATAAAGTGCAGCGAGAGAACATCTTTCATACTAGGTGCTACATCAAAGACAAGGTGTGTTGTGTGATTATTGATGGTGGTAGTTGTACTAATGTTGCAAGCACAATTATGGTATAGAAATTAGGACAACTGGTGTTGAAGCACCCTAAACCATATAAGTTGCAATGGTTAAATGATAGTGATGAGAGAAGAGTGAACAAGCAGGTGTTACTTGCATTTTGAATTGGTAAGTACGAAGATGAAGTGTTGTGTGATGTAGTACCGATGCAAGCGGGACACTTATTGCTAGGGCGTCCATGGTAGTTTGATAGGCATGTGAAGCATGATGGCTTTACGAACAAATACTCCTTTATGCTTCATCAACGATCAATCACTCTTGTACCATTGACACTGTAGCAAGTATATGAGGATCAAGTGAGATTGCAAAAAGAGAGTGAACAAAAGAAAGAGAGCGAACAAAAGAAAAAGAAATAGTGAAAATCAGAGAGAGGCTGAGAAAAATGAGAAAGAAAAAGAAAATCAAAATGCTGCCATTGAAAAAAAATCAAAAACAAAACAAAAGAATTTCTATGCAAAAGTGAGTGAGACTAAGTGAGCCATGTTTTCAAATCTGCTGATGATTGTACTTTTGTACAAAGAGGCACTTTTAAACACTACCGAACTTGACCTTACTTTGCCTCGTTCTATTGTTTCTCTTTTGCAGGAGTATGAGGATGTCTTTCCCGAGCAAACACCTCATGGGTTACCTCCAATTTAAGGGATTGAACATCAAATTGATTTTGTTCCTAGTGCGACAATTCCAAACTGACCAGCCTATAGGAGCAATCATGAGGAGACAAAGGAGCTTCAACGGGAGGTAAGTGAGTTGTTGGGGAATGGGCACATGAGGGAGAGCATGAGCCCATGCGCAGTTCTGATTCTACTTGTACCTAAGAAGGATGGGCGGTGGACAATGTGGGCTGATTGTCGGGCCATCAACAACATAACAGTTGATGAAGAGAAGGTATGTGCAATCCATGAATGACTGAGTCCCACAAGTGTAAGTAATGTTCGTAGTTTTCATGGACTTGCTAGTTTCTATCGGCGGTTTGTGAAGGACTTTAGTAGCGTAGCCACACCACTTACCAAAGTGATCAAGAAGAACGTTGGATTTAGAAGGGGAGAAGAACAAGAAAAGGTGTTTCAATTAATCAAAGAGAAGCTGACCAACGCCCCCTTATTGTCTTTACCTAAATTTTTCAAAACGTTTGAGATTGAATGTGATGCTTCAAGCATTGGCATAGGAGCAGTGCTTATGTAGGAAGGACGACCAATTTCTTACTTTAGCGAGAAACTAAGCAGGGCAGCCTTAAACTACCCAACAAACGATAAGGAGTTGTATGCATTGGTTTGAGCTTTAGAGACTTGGCAACACTACCTATGGCCTAAGGAATTCCTGATTCACACTAATCATGAGTCCTTGAAACACTTGAAGGGCCAGCATAAGCTAAATAAAAGGCATACGCGATGGGTGGAGTACATTGAGACGTTCCCATACGCCATGCGGTATAAGCAAGGTAAGGAGAATGTGGTCGCCGATGCACTTTCTCGTAGGTATGCAATCCTCTCTACACTTGATGCAAAATTGCTTGATTTTGAGCACATTAAAAATTTATACGTTGATGATCACAAATTTTGTGAGGAATACCGGGCTTGTGAGAAAACTGGTTGTGGTAAGTTCTTTAGGCTTGATGGATTCCTGTTTCGAGAGAACAAGTTATGCATGCCTAATTGTTCCTTGGGGGAGGAGTTAATGCAGGAATCTCATGGTAGGGGATTAATGGGACATTTTGGAGTTGCAAAGACTTTAGTTGTGTTGCAAGAACACTTCTATTGGCTTCACACGAAATGAGATGTTGAGAGAATTTGTGGTAGATGTGTCATATGTAGGCAAGCTAAATCCAGAGTGCAGCCAAATGGTTTGTATACTCTTTTACCAATTCCTAGTGAGCCATGGATTGATATTTCAATGGACGTTGTGTTAGGATTGCCTAGGACTAAGCATGGGAGAGATTCAGTTTTTGTGGTTGTAGATAGATTTTCTAAGATGGCACACTTTATTCCATGTCACAAAATGGATGACCCTTCGCATGTTGCTGACTTGTTCTTTAGAGAGATTGTCAGATTACATGGGATGCCTAGAACAATTGTTTCAGATCAAGATGCTAAGTTCTTGATCTATTTTTGGAAGACCATGTGGTGTAAGCTAGGTACTAAGCTATTGTGGTCTACTACTTGTCATGCACAAACTGATGGCCAAACTGAAGTAGTACATAGCACCTTGTCTACATTGTTGAGGGCAATCATTAAAAAGAAAATCAAGACATGGGAAGAATGTTTACCACATGTTGATTTTTCTTATAACCGATCTGTTCATTTTGCTACTCAATTTTCACCATTTGAAATTGTGTATGGATTTAATCCTTTAACCCCATTGGATTTATCTCTTTTACCTTTGACTGAGCATATTAATTTAGATGGCAAGAGGAAAGCTGACTTTGTCAAGCAGATTCATGAAAAAGCAAGACTCAACATTGAGCGAAGAACGGAGCAGTATGCAAAGCAAGCCAACAAGGGGCATCACAAGCTAATTTTTGAACCCGGAGATTGGGTTTGGCTACATATGAGAAAAGTGAGATTTCTGGCACAAACACGTTCCAAATTGCTTCCTAGGGGAGATGGTCCTTTCCAAGTCCTAGAGGGCATCAATGACAATGCCTACAAGCTAGATTTACCTAATGAGTACAATGTAAGTGATACTTTTAATGTTACTGATTTGAGTCCTTTTGATGTAGGTGATGATTTGAGGGCAAATCCTTTTCAAAAGGAGGGGAATGATGCAAATCATAACACAACTTCAAGGGATTTAGTTCGAGTTCCAATTAGGCCGGTTATGAGAGCACTAGCAAGGAAGTTTAAAGAGGAACTCAATGGACTGATTCAAGAGGCATGGAATCAAGCAAGTTCATGGAGGCCCATTGACTATGATCTACTTGGGCAACAAACATTTATCAACATGATTCAAGTTCTAGAAGAATCCAGGTAGGAGCTAAGGCTAATCTTAAATTGGCCTGTTGTTGTTAATGCCTCCAATTTGCTTAAAGGATTATTATTATAAGTGGGCTTGAGGATATAAATAGGCATTCAAGTCAATGAAAAGTCAGATTATTATTCAGCAAATTGTGAGATTATTATTCTCTACAATTCTTTGAAGAACTAAATGAACTTATCAGAATTTTTCGTGGCTTTAACCAGTGACTTATCACACGGGTTTCCACATAGTTTGTGGCGTCTTCCTTATACCGAGGTTCTTGTTTCACAAACAGTGGGTTGAGGTCTATATAGCAAGGTTCTTGTTTGTCATAAACAACGGGTCGAGGTCTAGCATCAAATCTGATCGTAAAATGACCTTGGGATCCTTCTTGTTGTTGGTTCTCATTATTCTTGGCGGGTTTCACATCAGTAAGGATCGAAGGAAGCAACAAGAAGAAGATTGGACTTGAAGGCTAGAGAGAGATTGAAGATTGCAAGTAAGTTTTCATTCTTTCTCTTACATTATGAACTAAATTTTTATTAAGAGTGTAACAGAAGCTGATGGTTAGTTAAATTGATCTACTCTCATTTCTAGTTGTTATTGATCATATATAAGTTGTTTATCACATTTTATGCTTAATTTATGATTGTTTGGCCAGCAATTAATTTGATTTCCTAGAAAAAACTGGGAAATAAATTCTAGGTTTCGATCTAAATATGATGACATGAGTCTGTTTAATTCTTCTTAGGATTGAATAGTTGGGTTTGTGTATAGGATAGGAATATACTTATATGTCGTGTGTAACTTTTATGAGACTTCGAACTTAATAAATCTATTCCAAATTATTTTGCACAGGAATATAGTAATTTAATTGGGAGAGATATTTTTATCTAACTGTCGGAAGATATTTGGTAAATAATTTTGAGTTCTCAGTTAACAACTTATTTTTATTAATTAACTGGAAAGAGAGTTAGAAAGATTTATACGAAGCGTTAGGGGAAGTTGTAATCTTAAGTTCTTTTCTCTGGTAAATTCTATCCTTGATTATTAAATTTAGCTTTAGTTTTAAATTAGTAATTTCATAGTTTAATTCCAATCGTTTAAATAAAATTTAATTGATATAAAATTAGTACTTGGACATTATTAGTAATAAATCTCTGTGGGAACAATACTCTACTTATCACTTTATTACTTTTTGATCATGTATATTTGCAGGTAAATTGTCAATATCGAATTCGGACAAGTTTTTGGTGTCGTTGCCAGGGACTCATTCTAGAATTATTTCATTATTAATTTCAATCAATTTGATCTTAATTTAAACTTATTTAATTTTTTGTTTTAATTGTTTGCACAAGCATTCTTGAATTTTATATGCAAATGCTATGTATAGGTTAGGAGGTACGGTCGTACAAAGACAAAATCGAAAGAAGGCTCCGAAACTTGCAAAAGCATTGTCAAGAAGTAAATAATCAACAAACTATGGTTGAAGATTTACAGAAATCGCTAAGGGATTATGCTATGCTGCTTGTTACAAAAATACAATCAAGCATTCAAAGGGCCATAATTCAAGCAAATAGTTTCGAGATCAAGCCGGATACCATCCAAATGATTCTGAATTCAGTGCAGTTTGGGGGTTTACCTAAAGGTGACCCAAACGATCATTTGGCGAGTTTTCTGGAGATTTGCAATAGGTTCAAGTATAACAGAGTTACTAAAGATGCGATTAGACTTCTACTTTTCCCTTTCACACTTTATGATAAGGCAAATAGTTGGTTGCATTCATTGCCCCTGGCTTCTATTATCACGTGGATAGATTTAACTCTAAAATTCTTAGCTAAATTCTTTCCACTAGGTAAAACTACAAGGATGAGGAATGTCATCACTTCATTCGCACAACATGATTCTTAGACTCTCTATGAAGCTTGGGAGCAATTCAAAGACTTACTCCAAAAATGCCCTGACCATGGTATTCCTAAGTGGTTGCAAGTTCAAACATTCTACAACGGGTTGTTTAGTGCTACTCGGACTAGTATTGATGCAGCTGCATGTGGGGAATCGATGGAGAAAATTTTTCGATGAAGCCTACAAGTTATTAGAGACAATGGCTGCCAACAATTATCAGTGGTCCTCTACAATGATCAATCAACCAAAGGTAGCAGGGATTTATGAAGTTGATGCGGATACTGCATTGACTGCACAGGTTGCTACATTGACAAAGAAGATTGATGCTTTAAGGGTGTAGCCTATTCAGAGTGTGGCAATTGTTTGTGAATCTATGTGCAATCAGTGTGGCAGTGTGGCAGTTGTTTGTGAATCAGTGTGGCAGTTGTTTGTGACCATCCGAGTGATCAATATGCAATTAATCCAGAGTTGGTACAATACATTAGTAACCACAACAAGCAACAATATAGCAACAATTCCAACATTTATAACCCTAGTTGGAGGAATCATACGAATTTTTCTTAGAATAATAATCAAGCCCAAACTTCTGCTCCAAGACAATCATACCTAACTAGACTTTCAGAATCAAGCTCCACCAAAGGAGGAAACGAAGTCAAATTTAGAGAAGCTGCTTTCCAGGTACATAGCACAGAATGAGACAAGGATGAATCTGGAAAATCAAATGGGTTAGCTTGCTAATGCCATTAACAACTGATCTTAAGGCAAGTGATACAGAGATCAATCCTAAGAGGGAAGGTAAGGAGCACTGCAAGGCTATTATACTACGTAGTGAAAAAGAGTTAACTGAGGTTATTGGTGGAACTCCAAAACAATCACATGGAGTTGATAGTGAGGGTGAAGAAAAATCTAGCAAGAATATGGAGCATAAGAAGAAGAAAAGTAATCTACTTGTAATTTCTAATGGAGGCAATCAGAGACCGATTATGCCTCTCATGCCGTTTTCACAACGTTTGAAGAAATAGAAGTTGAATAAGCAGTTCTAAAAATTCTTGGAAGTGTTTAAGAAGCTCCAAATAAACATCCATTTCACTAAAGTATTGGAGCATATGCCTAGCTATGTGAAATTTTTGAAAAAAATTTTGTCAAATAAGATAAAACTAGGTGATTTTGAGATGGAAGAGGGCAGTGCCATTCTTCAAAAGAAGCTGCCACCAAAGCTCGAAGATTGGGGTAGCTTTACAATTCCACACACAATAGGCAGCCATTTTTTTGGGAAAACATTGTCTGACCTAGGAGCTAGTATTAACTTGATGTCACTCTCAATTTATCAGCAATTGGGTTTGTAGGAAGTGAAGCCTACTAATGTTACATTGCAGCTTGCAGATAGATCACACATCCAAGGGGCGTAGTTGAGGATGTTCTAGTTAAAAAGGATAAGTTCATTTTTTTCAACTGATTTTATAGTCTTAGATTGTGAGGAAGATAGGGAAATACCTATTATTCTTGGTCGACCATTCTTAGCAACAGGGAGAACACTTATCGATGTACAAAAAGAGGGGCTAACAATGCGAGTCCAAGATTAAGAGGTTACATTCAATATATTTTCAGCTATGAAATTTCCAAAGGAATCGGTTTGATTTGGTTGAAGAGGTAGTGAATGAGGTATTCATAGGGAGCTGTATTTCAGGTCCCCTTCATAATGCCAAGCTATATAAAGAGAAGGTAAAAAGGTGGCATGATAAGAAGATCATTGAGCAAAAGTTTGAGCCGGGTCAAGTTGTACTCCTTTTCAATTCGTGGTTAAAGTTTTTTTCGGGAATACTCAAATAAGGTGATCAGGGCCATTCATTATTATGATGGTGTTCCCACAAGTAGCAGTCCAAGTCAAGGATTCAAATTCGAAGAGAACTTTCAAGGTGAACGGGTAGAGATTGAAGCACTATTGGGGCGGTGGCTTTGATCGCCAAAAAGACCTCAATTAACCTTGCTAACCCATAATGAAACAAGAAGTAGTCAAGTTGAAGAATATAAAACAACCACTAGTTGGGAGGCAATCCAAATTATAGTTTTTAAGTTTTATTTCAATTTTTTTTATGAGAAATAATGATATTAGTTAGTTAGTGCATTTTAACTAGTATGTCAATTACTTGCAGGTCCCAAGGATTGAACATAAAGCTGAAGCACGCACAAAGCCATACTAGGAGCCAAGAGCAGCCTCACATTCAGCTCCCAAAACAACGTAGCAATGCTGTCCATAGCGCAACAACCCACTGACTCCAACAATTAAAAGGTCAGCACATCGTAGGGATTTGGGTATATGAAATTTCCTCCTACTCCTCCAACATTTCAAAGCTTTAAAACCCATTATCTCCAACTCCCAATCACTTATAATTCCATTGAATCATCAACCTGGAAGTCCCAATCTCTTAGATATATAACAATCGTCCATCTCAAGTGCCTCAATTAGTATAAAGCAACACGGTGTCAAAATTTTGCAATGTAAAGATTCTGGGGAACCATAGGAGCCTCCTCAGCCTGCTACTGTTTCATCTCAGTTACCTATAGAGAGTCTAGTTAGTGAGATGCATGGATTGTGTTGAGAAACACAGGAGTGATGCAGTGAGACTCAAGAATTACGTAGGGAATCTCGACGCGAGTCTAGACGCAATGATCAACTTGCACATTGATTGGACTCATTCATGGAGTACTCAACAAAATTCAATTCCATAGTAGTCCAGATGTTTAGCAACTATGGTTTCAACTCGGGCACACCTCCTCTATAGTTTCCTAGTCCACCTATGTTTTTCGAATGCACTCCCGACTCAGCGGACGACAAGGACACTGAAGATGATGTCAATTAGCGAAGTCTCAGGGAAGTCCTCTATCTTAATTTTTCCTACTTTATACATTGAGGACAATATTTAGTTTAAGTTTGGGGTTGTAATCTTGTTTGCATTATTAGGTATGCATTTAGATAGTATGTTTTGCATTTAGATAACATGTTTTAGTACGACTTGAGCAATGGGTTGATTGAATTTGATTATGGCCAATGATGAATGGGATTAATTATAAATTCAAGGGAAATTGATGAACATGTTGAGTCTGTAGTTTGACATACTAGTTGGTTTTACACTGTTTGTGATCCTTTCATTCATGAGCACATATCCATCAGTTTGGTTAGTTATTATTTAGAGAATTTTTTTGGTTAAATACTTGTAGGAGATATCATTGAAACTCTAAAAAATTTATTTAAACATTATTCAAAGAAAATTGAGGTATTCATATAAGTTTGGGGAAAATCTTGGATATGATGGGTTAGTTGAAGAAAAAAAAAGAGGAAGTTTTTTCAAAATTATTTTGATTTCAACCTTCATGAGTTAAAAATATAACAAGAAAAGGGCATGTGGTGAGTAGAGATGGAGCATAAAATGCACTCACTCATAAACACATTTTGAGAATGAGATGGAGCATAAAACACACTCATTCAAGAGAAGGCGAGATGGAATGTAAAACGCACTCATTCAGTAGGAGGTGAGATGGAGCATAAAATGCACTCACCGAACGAATGAATAGAAAAGAAAAAAGAGAAGAGAGAGAGAGAGAGAGAGATGAAAACATTCTTTGGACCTTCGAGTTATATGTTTGCCTTAATTAGCAGAGGTTCATGTGAAACGTAAGTTCATAGAGTTGATATTGAGTTCCTCCTATGAAACATTTGATTACGTAAATGCATCTGAGTGGTGACTAGCTTGAACAGTTCAGATATGTTCATGTATTTAAAGGGTTATGAGCGGAGGTAAAATTAAAGAGTATGTAGAATTGTTAGACTTTCCACTGTTTTGAAGTTTTTCGTGAATTATTAGTTGTAGAAACTTTTGGGGCCATTATTTAGATTCATATTGATCCATTGTTTAAGTAGTTAGTTGTTAGGGTTAATTTTTATGGTTTTTATTCTTAGTATTTTGCTTGAGGACAAACAGAGATTTAAGTTTTGGGGTATTTGATGAGTGAGTTTTATACCTACAAATTGAGTATTCTTGACTTGATGAAATTGCAAGTTTCCAAGTATTTTATGTTTCGTTTAATTCGTTTTGTGTGTTTTAATTTTGTTTTGAAGGGAGCATGATTTGGAAGGAAACAAGGCCATTTTGTAGCCTAAGTGTTGGATTATTTGAAAACTAACCAAGAAGGGCAGCTATAGGTATAAATGGAGATCATCACCACAACTCTAGAAGAGCAGAAATTCAGCTCAGTTGTGCTGATTTGTGGGGCTATAGCGCGGGTTTCAGCTTGGGACGTGAATTCTGGCTTGTTTTTTTAGTAGAAATTGAACTCTAATGCTACATTTATGCTAGGGTTTGATCTGGGATAAAGATATACTGATATAAGGGGCTGCTAATAGAAGGATGGATAGAGAATTGAAGGCAAGGATCGAAGCAAGCAACACTTTGATTTTCTATGTTAATTAATTTGAGAATGATATTATGAACTAAATTTTTATTATGATTGCAACAGAACTTGATATTTAGTTAAATTGATCTACTCTCGTTTCTAGTTCTTATTTATCATATATAAGTTGTTTATCATATTTTGTGCTTAATATATGATTGTTTGGATAACAATTAATTTGATTTCCTAGATGAAATTGGGAGATGAATTCTAGGTTTAGATCTAAATACGATGGCATGCGTCTGGTTAATTCTTATTAGTATTGAATAGCTGGGTTTGTGTATAGGATATGAATATACCTGTATGTCGTATGTAACTTTTATGAGACTTTGAACTTAATGAATCTATTCCAAAATATTTTTCATAGGAATACAGTAATTTAATTGTGAGAAATATTTTTATATAACTATCGGAATAGGTTTGATAAATAATTTTGAGTTCTTAGTTAACAACTTATTTTGATTAATTAATTGGAAAGAGAGTTAGAAAGATTTATACGAAGCATTAGGCGAAGTTGTAATTTTAAGTTCTTTTATCTGGTAAATTTTGTCCTTGATTATTAAATTTAGCTTTAGTTTTAAATTAGTAATTTCATAGTTTAATTCCAATTGTTTAAATAAAATTGAATTGATTTAAAGTTAGTAGTTGGACATTATTAGTAATAAATCTCTATGGGAACGATATTATGCTTATCACTTTATTACTTATTGATTGTGTATAGTTGCACGTAAATTGTCAATATCGAATTCGAACAACAATTTTTTGGCGCCGTTTTATAAAATAAACCGTGTCTTTCTTGGGTACACAGATTTTGGAATCTCACCACCAGTTCTCTGACACCAATACACTTTTTGGGATTTGCACCGACAAAAGTGTATAAACTAGTAACCAGGTCTTGTACCCGAGGGAGAATCTTGCACTTCTTACTCTATCTGACACAAGTTTTTCATGCAACCGTGCAACTCAGCCGGACCTAGATCTAACCTTCTCGAGTCCATGACTCAACCATCAAGAATGGTGTTTGATCCAAAAACAGACCCACACTCATGTTAAATACCCGCGAATGTGATGCTTCCCATGCACATGTCATGAGCTCAACATGAACATCTTAAATATCCTTCAACCTTTTTTCATGGTCAATTGCGTCATAAGCATATAACCACCATCAATGACCTCAATATTAATATATCATAATGCATATACTAACATTAACTCCTGAGTATGTCATAACATAATCAGTGAAAATAACACACTTAATCCACATAAGTATTTCATAAAACACCTTCAAGGCATAAATGTAAACACTTAGCATGCCAATCAATAGATTTCATAAGAAATCACAAACAAGTAATTTCTAAATAGCCAATTCATGCTAGAATTGATTTTAACCCTTCTCAATACCCATTTTCCACATTTCAACTACCATAGGTATTTGCCATACCATGTTCAACATGTTATGAGCACAATATGAACATTTTTCATTCCTTAATGTAATCTATATCGTAAAATATATAATTACATTCCAACATCATTATATTCCCAAATTGTCAATTATATCAAAAACATATAATTATAATCCACATTTTCACCAAACACGTTATAACATTTTCAATGGAACCAACATGCTACGTCAACATAAGCATTTTTTCAAAGACCCAAAAGACATACAATCATACCCAAATTATCACATTTCTCATGAATTTTTCAAATGAGTAAATTCTACAAAATCAATTCATTCAAGATTAGTTTAGCATATTTCTACACCTTTTTCCCATACTCAAGTTACACTAAGAATACATCAAACAAGAGAATTCATCTCAAGTCATGCTAATTAGGAAAAGAACCCTACATCTTGAAGCATAAAACAAGTGGTAGAAAGCCTTCCAAGACCCAAATCAAGCTTTAGTCCTTGATTTCGAAAAATCCCATCCTTTGAACTTCATCAAAATCTTTGATTTTTGGTATGGTTTTGTAGCCCACGTCGAGTAGAACAATCTTTGTGCTTGGCCTAAGGTGATTCGACCAAAGGAAAGCCATAAATCAAAGAGAGAAACTTGAAGAATCCATTGATTTTCACTCTCCTCTTTCCTCTCTTTTCCAGTGAAAATTTGATGGTAAAATGGGAAGAAATATGATTTTCTCCCCTATTTATACTCCTTGGACACATGGCCCACGTTGCGCCACACGTCCTCTTTCCCAAGTCTAGTTTTATCCCGAATCAATTAAATTTTGTCCCGATTCAAGTTCAAAATATTTTTATTTGAACTAAATTTAAATTATTTTCCACTTTTTCAATTTAATTCCCGGTCTAGTTTATTTAGGTCAAGTGACACTCAATCGCGTCGTAAAGCGCAAAAAATTTAACTATCTCAAAATTTGACAAAAATTGACTGGGTAATTAGATTTTACGAGAATAATCCAATGGTGATGTCCGTTTCATCATTTGAGTTCTAGAAAAAATTGGGTTTTCAACTCGTACCGTAGTGGGAAGGTCCGTTTCATCATTTGAGTTCTAGAAAAAATTGGGTTTTCTACTCGTACCATAGTGGTTAAATACTATTTTGTCCTTTTTCAAAAAAATCAAATTTAGCTATGTTTTATAGGGTGTTATTCTTAGATTGGGATGAATAGGGAAGTGTTTGAAAAATGATGGAATACTGTTATAATTTTATGTGTGATAAGTGTGTAATATTTTATCCTAACCATTAAAGTTTGTAGGTACTTTCACTGAAATCCTTCATGAGACACAAGTCATCCACTAGGGTGACCTAGGGGTTTAAAGGCTTATTGCATTGGCTAAATGCAATTGTAAAATCTACAAAAGTGATTGTGTTTTTTATTGTTTATATTAGGAGGGACTAGTAATGTTTGGTTGGGGGTGTGGTTAACCCTAAAATGCTTCATTATTTATAAAAGTTTAAGGGTTAATTACGTTAATTAAATAGTTAAAGGGTTAATAGTTAAAGGAAATTTGTACTAATGGAGAAAATATGTTATTTTGAAATTGCAAGGTCTTAAAGAATGAAAATGGAAAGTTGAGGGGCAAAAGTGCAAAAAGGAACATTTAGGACATACTACTAGCATTTAGATGGCCTTGCACCATTCGAATGGTGAGGCCTAGCATTAGCAAAAGACACCAATAAAAAAGCTATCAAAGTCTAGTGGAAAAGCACCATCCGGATGGTGGAAGCTAGCGTCCGGACACTGGTGAGACCGACTTACCTCTTTATGTCCCATTGTTCAGTTATAGCAACTCTTTAATCTGATAGGCCCATTATGGAAGCTGCTACCCCAATCCCTTTTTATAAATACTCCTCCCTAACCAGTTTTTCAAAGCATTCTTTAGTTATAGTTTATGTCTTTCCTAGCCTCTCTGATACATTTCTTGAAGACCTCTTCCTACTTGTATGGTTAAACCTCTTTCACTTTTCCTAGCCTTGCCTTTGCAAAGGAAGGGTGGAGGTGTTTCAATCTAATCTCGAGGAAGAGTTAGGAACCTTTTTTTTTGTATTATTGTTTTGTGTTGTAATTCTAATCTTGCTTGGAGGAATATAGATCACCCACTTTTCTAGGTTGTCTATTGCAATGAAGAGTGGATAGCTTTTCATTAGCTCTTTAGTGATGTGAAGGACTTGTGTAACATTGCTTGAGTTATGATAATTGCATTTTTAGTTTATGTTGTATTGTTATATAACTCTCTTAATTGATGGATGGTACTTTCCTTAAATGTTTTGTACTTTGTATTCCTAATGTGTAACTTAGGTTATGCTCATGGTTCATGCAAGTACTGAGCTAGGCTTTTTTGTATTATGTTCTTCATTTATGATTTCATGAATTACTAACTGAGTTTTATTTTAAAGTTGGTAGATTGGTTATAGACGGGCTAAAGTGTCGCCATATCAAATTCTTTTGATTCAATGCATAATTCGGAGCTATGTTTTTCATTGAACCATAAACCTTCCAATCAATTGTCTAGTGAACTTTTTGAATGGTTGTATAGTCTATTTGTGTAAATAGGGGCTCTCATCTGTTGAGAGATTTTCCTGTATCACAATTTTTTATATTATTTTAGCTTTGGAGATTAGTCATGTCTTGTGAGTAATTTGGAATCTTTAGTTAGGGTATGGATTTGAGATTTTGAGTTGAAAATTTATGTTTTATGCAATTATTCTCCTTGTGTTTTAAAGTTATATTTTCCAGAAATTATAGATTTATTGAATGATTTTCAATAAATTTTTATGCTTTGTACAATTAATTGATTATTCATTAACTTGATTGAGTTTTTAGTATGAATAATGCCTTTAATTCCCTACGAGTTTCATCGAACTAGTCCTTCAATTCTTAGTTTCAAATTAATCGAACCTTGTTCTTTCCATGTTAAATGTTCTGGTTGACTACACTTACGTTGGAAATTAACTGAGATAAATTGTAATTGCATAGACATAGATATGTGGTGAACATGAATACATCAAGATCCCAAAACTACAGTCATTGTTTTTCCCTCCATAGGGCAAGCTCTTTTCTCTTCATCAGGCTCCTTTTTGTCAAATTCTCCACCTGATATATCTCTATTGATTGACTATTCTTAGTTGAAGCTATGTAGCCTTCTTTGGCTATTGCTTGATCACCCTTTACTTACCTTATCTCATTTTTTTGTTAAGAATCAGAGACAGAGATGGTATGTTGGAGGGACTACTTTCAGGTTGTTAAGGGTTGGCTACTCAAGGATGATGGGCAATCCATTACTAAGAAATCCACTAGATAGATGACCTGAGCAGGGGATGTCCTATGGTGATTAGGATGAATATTGCTCCCAACGAAAAAATTTTCTCCCTAGAAAAGCTGACAAGGGGAGCTTTGATGGGCCTCAGGTTGCATTTTCCCACACTTGGCTGATTGATTCATCATTAAAAACATTATTTTCTTGCCTGTTATTTATGCCAATTTTTTTTTATTTTTGAGTTATTAGATCAACTATTATTTGATTGGATTTTTTATGTTTGAATAATTTTTCAGGGAAAAATATGTGAAAAGAGTGGATTTTGCAGAGTTGACCAACCTATTGGAGATTAAAGTAAACTTGAGGGGAGCAAAGTGTAATAATAAAAAAGCACTATTTGAACTGTGATTAGTTGTTCAAATGCAAGGATGGCTTGATGAAGAAAATGAAAAAGTAAAAAAAAAATTTCACCTTTTGAACGCAAGATATGATACGGAGCACTACCGTTCGACCACACAGGCCAAGTTGTGAATTTTAGTGGGTTTTCACTATTTGAACGCTTCAAGTCCATCTGAATGGTGATTTTGATGACCATTTGAACACATGTGTTATTTGCCAACTCTGTTCGAATGCACGTCGGCCATTCGAACGCTCCTCCAATTTTTTACAAAGACTATTTAGCCCTAGTAGAAGTCTTTATCAATCTTAATTCCTAATATCTTTATTTGAGTTATTGTATATAAATAGTGGGAGAGTTAACCTCTAGGAGATCTCTTTCTAGACTCTTTCTTACACTTTTTATGAGTTTATTGTGAAGAATCAACTCATGGCCTGTGAGTAAATTCTCTTTTTATTCTCTAGTTAATGTATGGTTCTCATTATTGTATGTTGAATATTTTATGAATCCAATTATATTTTTCTTCTTCAAAAATGTTTTATCTTTTCAAATTTTTCTTGATTGAATGAATGACTTTATCAAAGTAATGTATTCTGTAAACTTATTTGATTAATCATTAATAAGATTGAGTTTTTGGTATGATTAATACTAATAATTCTCTGAGTTTACAATACTAGCTCTTAAGTTTTTGGTGCCAATGTCGGGGAGTTGAAAAGATACGGAAGTTGAAAAACAAGAATCCGTAGTCATAACGAGCTATTTGGAGAATTTGATATTTCAAGTAATATCGTTCCATCTTTTAGATTTCTTTTAATATTTTTTAGTTTAATTTTGTTATGTAATTTCTAGTTCTATTTTATTTAGAGTCACAATCATTAAGTTCAATTTTTTATGTCTGATAGAGATAATTCGGATTCTAATATTGAATCACCCTTCAAAGAGTGTGTAGGATCCATTGGTTCATCTTCATCTCCAGAGTTGACCACTTTTAATCTAAGTCGAACAGGAAGTGACATGGGAGACAACCCTAATCGTGCTCAAGAGGTTAACTAACAAGTTAGAACTCCTAGGGATTATTTACACCCCACAAGGAGCAATGTCTTGTCATATTTTATTTTCCCACAAAATGCATTATTGTTTATGGTGAAACCTGACACAATCCAGCATTTGCCATAATTCCATGGCCTAAATTCCAAAAATCCTTATCTTCATATGAAGGAATTCGAGGTGGTATGTGGGACCTTCCAGGATAGTTCTGAGTTAGCCAAGTTGAAGCTTTTTTCCTTCTCCCTGAAGGATAAGGCCAAGCACTGGCTAAATATTCTAAAACCACACTCTATTCCAAATTAGTCAGCATTGAAAAAAGAATTTTTAAAAAGTTTTTCCCCATTCATCGTACCAATGCTTTAAAATGTCATACCATGAATTTTTCGATAAAGGATGGGGAAAACATTCTATCAGTGTTGGGAGAGATTTAAAGATCTCCTCCACACATTTCTACACTATGGGTTTGAAAGTTGGACCCTTGTGGGTTTTTTTCTAGATTCTCTTCCTACTTCTATGCGTCAGTTTGTAGAGATGACGTCACAGGGAGAGTTAATTGATAAAAATCCTAGAGAGGCTTTTGAATTTTTTTATACTTTATCTAAGAGTTCCCAGACGTGGGACTTGGCCTTGCCTACCAGTTCTGATAATAGATCGACCACTTTTGATGGGGCAAAGTATTTGTCAAGAGAATATGGTGTTTTAAGGGCTAAGATGGTCTATTTATCTCGAAAGGTTGAAGTTCTAGAGATGAAGAAGGTCAATGAGGTTTCTACAATGCCACCCACTGAACATAATTGTGGGATTTGTACTCATACAATCAAGGGTGGAAACAACAACCAAATTTTAGCTAGAAGGGAACATAGCAGCAGTAAGCCCCACCACCAACTCCATCACTATAGCCACAACAATACTTCCCATATCAGCCACCCCACAACCTAGTCTGGAGGATACATTAAACCAATTTATGAAGGCCCAAATGCAATACAATACTCAAAACACATAGGCCAACAATGAATTAAAAGAATTCAATAGCCAATAATGCACAACCTTTTGATGACAGAAGGGGCAACTTACAAAAATTGTCCCGGGCAATCACTACAAGAGAGAAGGGCAAGTTTCATGCTCAAACAAAGCCTCCATAGGGTCAGTTTTAGGTAGATAACCCTCCACTCATGGAAGTCTAACATGAACAAGTCCAAGCTTTCACCACTCTAACGAGGGGTAAAATAATTGACAAAGGCACACCTTGAGCACACATCGAGTCTACCTCTACCCTTGTGGTCGAGCTTGTTCAAGTCTCTACTGTTGAGACTAAGCTCAAAGAGGTTGAGGAGCCTTTATGCCCTATTCCTGCTCCCTTCCCTTAGATACTTAAGAAATCCTAGAAGTTGAGCAACTATGCTGATATTTACAAGCTTTTCAAGTAAGTAAAAATCAATATACCACTTTTGGATGCCATCAAACATGTCCCTTCTTATACCAAGTTCCTAAGGATTTGTACACTGTTAAGCATAATCACAATGTTCAGAAAAGGGCCTTTTTGACTGAACAGGCCTGTGACATCATTCAACGCAAGACTCCCCCCAAATTTAAAGACCC
>CAUOFW020006766.1:0-23036 GCA_963454935.2 Ilex paraguariensis | reverse complement strand
TGTGCACTATCTTAATATTTTCATAGAAACTCATTCTTTTAAGCACTTAAAAGTTCCTTATTTTGAAAACCTTTTGAAATATTACACTCATTTATTAAACTTACATAGATAGTGGAGATGTAAACCGATGCAGATTTTGAGTCAATCCTCCTTGAAGAGATATTTCACATTTACTCAAGTAAGAATTTTGATTCAACAATAAAATTTCTTTGAATAATCTCATTATCTTTGTATAGATTAGCACTCACTAAATAACATGATTAAAATTTTCCTTAAATTTTTAATTGGAAATTATGCTGGTGTATGATTTTTAGAAAATGATCTTAGGCCATTTGTGATTTAATTTTGAGCCTTAGACATTTTTTTTACAAAATTATACCCCTAGTAAGTTGTGATTAAGCCAAAAAGTATATTTTCTTTTTCACAAAACCCGTAAGTTAACTGAGCTACAAGAAAATATATTTAACCAACCCATGCTATCTAATTTTCTTGCACCCTCTCCAAAAGAAAGCACTATATGGAAAAGGAGGAAAAAAATAAAATGGTGACTACAGTTCAAGGAAAGAAAAGAATTTGTGAAAGAAAGCAAAAAGAAAAAGCAAAGAAGCAAAGAAAGAAATTAGCCAAGAAAGTGAAAAATGGGATTGAAAATGGAGAATACCATGTGTAAAAGTTTGGGAATTAGGGAAGAGGTGTGCTACACTAATCAGAACAGATAACTTTTTGAATACCTTTGATATCGTTTCTTAAACCCAGTTCCCATGGCCATATTATAACCCTAATAAAGTCATTTTTGATTCTGGAAGTTATGTACGTGTATTAATTCCACCTATTCAAAAATGAGAAAGTGTTGATAACGTGATTGTAAGATCCCGTACAAGAATTAGATAAAAATAATATCATCTTAATATTTTTCCTAGGATGAATAAAAGGATTGTAAACCTCTCGAATCATTGTTAAAAGATTGATCATGAAGTTTAAATTTCAGACGAATTGACTTTCGGGTTAAACTTAGTTTTGAAGTGTTTAAGCTAGAGGACGGTGGTTAGGTAAGTTTCTAAATAGTTTTAGGTCAAAATAAAGTGTACATTGAATCCAGATGGTTGATAAATCTTGGGACATGTGATATGAGGTGTATTAGAAGTTAGGACGTATTCTGGAGTTAAAACTCATTTTAGAAAGAATTATGGTAGGAAGAAATTTGACACTACCTTTGTATTTTAGCCATAAATTTTTACCCCTAAACCCAATTGAGCTGATTTTTGGACAAAAGAAACTAGACTTCAAGAGCTACAACAGTGTATTTCACAAAAATTTTCTTAATCTACTTTTAAATAGGTGAAAATTTTTCCCAAAGTTAGGACAGAAAGTTAGCACTGTCCGGACACCTCAAGCATCGTCTAAATGGTACTCCTTACCCTAAAATCTTATTTTTCATCAAAAATAGTGAATTTATGCCAATTGGGATGCCTACGTATCGTCTAGATGCTACCCTAAAAATGACCCCGCTTAGTTTTAGGGTTTTTCTCCATTTTTCACCCTATAAATACCATAAGGATGTTCCTTTAGCCCTATTTCATAAGTTTTTGAGCCTAGAGAACCTTGGAGAGCAAGATAGAAGTAGAGAAACACAGGATTGAAGGGGGATTCTCACGTTGGAATGGATCAAACATGCTAGATTTATAGACAAACTACAGAATTAAGGTAGGGGATTCTTCTCAAGTTCATTCATTGAGACTTGAGGTATAATTATGTATGTTTTAAATCTTCTAGATTATTATATGTTAAATAATGTTTCATTCTTTCTTGATTTCTTTTGATTAACATATTGTTCGTTCTTGATTCTTTTTCGAGTAAGATATGATTTTCAACGAGATTCATATCTTGTATCCAAGAAACATTGTTCTTGAATTTTCAAAACCCTAGTTCTTCCAAAATACATGTTCTATTGTGAAATTCATATGGATTCTTCATTTCTAAATTCCTATTATTGACTAAATTTGACTTTCAATCAACTTGTTCTTGTTCTAACAAATTGTGATTTTTAGCAAAACTCTAGAATTTTGATATCGAAATAGTGATTGTTTTCTTGATATGATCTCCTACATATTTTATTTCCTTTTTTACTGTAATATACATGAGAATTGGGATGAACCAACATACATGAGAATATGGTATGATGCTACTAAGTTTATTATTGATTGTTTTAATTTTTGGAATGTTTATTCTTTTTATTGATTTACTGTATTCCGTACACTTGAGATCATTACAATTGTCATTGTTTTACTCTCAAAAATTTATATATGATATTTTCCAAAAGAGTCTGACCTTCTTTATGTTGTTTTAAAACCTTGTTGGGATTTGAGAGGGGATTTTCTATGGGCTTTTGGTCACCCCCAATAACACACTTGTAGATTTTGGCATAGAAGATGATGTCAATGTGGATG
The DNA here is from genome assembly GCA_963454935.2 of Ilex paraguariensis. Taxonomy (NCBI): domain Eukaryota; kingdom Viridiplantae; phylum Streptophyta; class Magnoliopsida; order Aquifoliales; family Aquifoliaceae; genus Ilex; species Ilex paraguariensis. The sequence continues at coordinate 20,589 of CAUOFW020006766.1, read as the reverse complement.
AGTAGGTTGATTACAAGTCGTTGGAGGATCAAGATGTGGACTTTGTTTTAGAGTAATAGAGTTGTTTTATTTTTGGTTTAGTGTTCGAGAGATTTTTGTGGAACAATATTTTAACTAGTTTAATTATTCCGCTGCTAGATACTATTTGGTTTTGAATTGTAAGTTGGAGAAAATTACAGTGTTTTATTAGCTTTAGTATTTATTCTTTGTCAGATGGATGAATGATTTATTATTTAATGGTCATTGTAGTTGCTCTTATGATTGGATGATTTTTAGATAGTAATGCCTTCCAGGATGAATTTGGGGTGTTACAGGTTTGGTATTAGAGCTTAAGAATTAGGTTTTACAAGGGAGCTATAAGTTATGGACTATCATTGGAGTATTAGGTGAGGGTGAAGAAACTCTAGGCTTGAATTTGTTTTGAAGTTATAGGTTTATAAGATAATTGTGATTTGTTGCTTAATTAGGTTATAAATAAATTATTTGTTCGAAATCATGGATTAGCTAGCTTAGAGGAGTTGATGAAAATTTTGGAATGGATATACTAGTTCTATATTATGTAGTTATGGACTATTCTAAGAGACGGATGGTAATTTGACTTCTAATTAGTAAATGATGCTAGGCATAGATATTTATGCAAGTGATAGTATCTATATTGGAGATGAGTATTAGATAGGATTTGTGACAAAAGACACTTAAATTCGAATTGGACAATTTTATCAAAACCATTAGTCAAGTAAACTACCTTTGACTAATTGGCCCATAACTCTTTGTTTGAAATTCTAAATTGTGCACTATTTTTTTTAGAAGCTTAACTCATATATCTTTCCAACCATATAAGTCACACATGCTAGAAATACTTAAGTTAAATTAGTTTATTCTTTGAAGTTGGTCTAAAATCTATACTGTGTTACTCCTTGGATGTCCAGCATTTCTTCTTAGGCTCTGAAGGACTTATACTTAAGCGAGCTTCCACACTATTTATTTTTTGACTTAGAGACAACCCCATGTTGATTGAAGTATTTTGATGGATAAAAATATAAAATTTGACTATGATTTGGTGCCACGTTGACTCTAAGTATTCTATTCTACTTGTAGTATTGCTTATATTTTTGGAAGTGAAGGAGATGTGATAACCCAACTTGGATGTGCGGAGGTAAGGTCAACTTAGATTTTTTAAGATGTAATAGGTTTTTAATAATAAGGTTATGAAAAGTTATGTGTGTTACTTAAAAGTCATAGAAATTAAAGAATGAATATAGTTTTGGTTTTACGATATGAATCATGGGAGTTGATGGGCCAGGCCCAAAGGCCCAACTCATGTTTTAAGCCTAATCCGTGCTAAAGGCCCAATTCCAAGAGATCTAGCTAGTTAAGCCCAAAGGAGTCTACACCTGGATAACCTTATCAAGATCAATGAGCTACATCAGTAGGGGAGCATGCACGGTCATCCAAGAGCCTCGTCTACCACCTTAGAGTAAGGGTCACCCAAGAGCCTCCTGTACGCCACCAAGGAGCATCCAAAAGCCTCACCCTCATAGCCTGGAGAGAGTCAACCTCACTCATCCTTGACCAAGTCCTTTGGAGAGCACACCAACCGTCACACCTCGCCCGTTGAGAAGATGATAGATTGCCTCCACCGGATTAGCTACCTAATTACTATCAAACTGTCCTAAGCCATATTGACCGTCAGAATAGTCATATAATTATTACGCCAAACCACTATAAATTGTAAGCTCCTCTGACACTTGGGGGGCATTAGACTCATTTGAGCATAATTCTCTCTTCCCCTCTCAAAGCTTGTAATCATGTGCTCTCCCTCTACATCGGAGATAATCAAATTCCAGTGAACCTAGCCATTCAAAGTGGACGTAGGTTGTATTGACCGAACCACTATAAATCTTGTCTTTTCTCCCCTTCTACTTACTGCATTTTATACTATAACTTGACTAATGGTGTGCAAACTAATTTGTGCATCATTAGTTTGGCGCTGTCTGTGGGAAAGACAGTTCTCACCTAGCCACTTTCCTTTGCTAAGTCAAAGTCGATCAGCAACAGATCCATGAATCAGCCCGAAGATAACCCACCACCAAGAAAGGAGGAGGTTGCTCCTCAACCAACCAATCCTGCCCCAAATGAGCAGCAAATGCTCAAGACCTTGCAGCAACTTGCGGCCCAGAACCAACAGATCCTATAACTAATGCTCCTTGGGCGTTAAGGAGTTCTCCACATGGGTGCTCCTTATCTGGGAGGAAGAGCACAACCTAGACCTCAAGTCAGAGGAGCTCCACGCCCTGGACTTCAAGGAGCTCCCCACATGGGTGCTCCTTATCTGAGCGCCCCCTTTGGAGTCCCCTCAGGCACCCCGCATAGGGGAGCTCCCCACAAGGGACCTTCTTTTCTTCTAGCTCCCTCTTTTCATGGTGGAGACCCTCTTTTCCAAGAGAATGAGGGTGAAAACCAAAGCTTGGAGCCATATCCATGGTAATTCCAAGGGACCTCCTCCTAATCATTGGGGCAAAAAAATTAAGGAGGTGTAGAATCAATTGGGTGATGTCTTCAACGCCATGAAGGCACGAGGACCCGAGATAGTGGATTACCTTCTAAGTCGAACCAACACACATTTCAAACCTGACGTGGCGAACTACCCACTCCCTCAAAAATTCAAGATGTCATCCATCGAAACCTTTGATGGTACGAAGGATTCATTGGACCACCTTGAAACTTTTAAGACCTTGATGCAACTACACAACGTCCCTGACAAAATCATGTGCAGGGCGTTCCCAACCACCTTAAAGGGATCCGCTCGATAGTGGTTCGCCAAGATCACCCCCGCTTTCATCGGCTCATTTGCTGAGCTGAGCAGGTCCTTTGTGTTGCACTTTATTAGAGGACGCTGTCACCAGAAGCCTGCCACCCACCTGCTCAGCATAGAGCAGGACCGAGATGAGAGCCTGTGAAGCTACCTCACTCATTTTAATGAGGAGGACCTTCAGGTCAAAGAGCCCGATGAAAAAGTTAGCATAACCGCCTTCTTGGGAGGCCTTCGGTCATCGAGCTTCCTTTTCTCCGTGATGAAACGCCCACCAAAGAGCATGCTAGTACTATTGGTAGAAGTTCAAAAATTTATGAATGCTGAGGAAATCAATTGGTCCAGGCGAGGTGAATCATCTCACGGATTGCCAAAAGCTTGACATGCCTCTACACTGTTCTTAAACAGTTAGTCTATCTCCAGCTTAGCGGCTCTCTCGAGGGTCTCTAAAAAGCTTGGTCTACCTTTGCACTGTTCTTAAACAGGTAGTTTATCTCCAACTTAGCGGCTCTCTCGAGGGTCGCCAAAAAGCTTGCCTACCTCTGCACTGTTCTCAAATAGGCAGTCTATCTCTAGCTTAGCGGCTCTCTCACAGGTCGCCAAAAAAGCTTGACCTCTACACTGTTCTCAAACAAGCAGTCTATTTCCCGACTCTCTCATGAGTCGCCAAAAAAGCTTGGCATCTGCTCTGCTCTCAAGCAAGTAGCCTATACCTCAAGCTTAAAGACTCTCTCATGGGTCGCCAAAAACTCGATCTCAAAAGGTGTAGCTCTCTCATGAGCAATCCCCAAACTTTGTCTTGCTCTCGCACAAGTAGCCTGTCTCTCTCTTCAGATAATCATGTTAAATATTTTAATGTTTGGAATAATATTATTTTTGTCATCATAAGCAGGTTCACCCATCTCAGCTCGACGACATAGAACCGTTGGGGGATGTGATAAGTAGAAACAATCCTCAGAATATCATGGAAGAATTTGATTTTGAGAAGGTGCACTGAGAGGAGTTGGACAATCACCGCTGAAAGTGTCTGGCGTACTCTGCCCCCAGGCTCCAGAACAAGCCTCGCCAAGAAATTCCTGGGCAACCCCGCCTACATGGGCGAGAACTGAACTCCCTACATGGGCATCCAAAGCTCCTTGGCTATCTGCACTCCTCGAATCATCACCAAAAGTGGCACCCAAAATTTCCTTGTAGCTTGCACTACTCAACCCAGTGCCTAGAGAGGCACCTAACCCCCTTTCCTTGCCCAAATGGGCAGCCTAGTGCCTAGAGAGGTGCTTGGCCCCCTCTACTCATACAAGCGAAGTAGTCCTACAGGTGCCCAACCATTTGTGCTCGCCCAAAATGGCGCCTCTTGGTGCCTTCACACCAAGACCAGTTTTCTTTCCACCTCCTTGCTCATCAGTATCAGCGCCCCTAGGCGCCTGATGGACCAGATCAGCACGCCCAGCGTGCAGGCCAACATGCATGAAGACTCAAGCAGCCCCTTACCTACTGCGCAAACTGTAGCAACGTACAGCGATGCCGCCTGCTCGCCCAGGCCCTTCTCGGCACCTGCCTTCCCATCTTCACACCAGACCACCCCTCCTACGCGAGCAGGCTACTCCTCAAGATGACCTGGAGTGGCGCTTAGGCAATTCCCCAACTCACCCAAGGCCTCTTGCTCTCCCAAGTTCTTCAAGTCAGTACCCTAAAAGGCGCCCAAGGCCTTTTGCTCGCCCAAAACAGTGTGCCTAGCTGCATGGTCGCCCAGAGCAGTGCCTGCTCGCCCAAAACTGCGTGCCAGTGCATCTACTTGCTATTTTGCCCGTAAATTTTGCTACGTAAGTCAAAATGGGACACATTATATATCAAATCGAAGCTCTTGACGAGCTGAGCAAATCTCATTTCCATTGGTAATGAGCTTTTCAAAAAAAGTCCAGAAAGAGATGTTTTGGCCTTCCGAAGTTTTTAAAAAAAAAAAAAAAAATTTAACCAGGAGGTTGTATGCTCGCCTAGGAGGTGGCTTGCTCGCCAAGGAGGTGGCCTGCTCTCCCAAAAGTTGGCTATTCGCCCAAAAACGTGCCCTTGACTCCCTGCTCATTATTTTAACCGTAACTTTTGGTTCGTAACTCAAAATGGAGCTTATTATATACCAAATCGAAGCTCTCGATGAGCTGAGCAAAAGGTAATGAGCTTTTCAAACAAAGTCCAAAAAACATTCAGAAATAGGTGTTTTGGCCTCCCGAAGTTAAAAAAAAAATTCCTACTCGCCTAGAACAGTGCTGCTCACCCTGACAGCTGCCTGCTTGCCCAAATTGCTCGCCTAGCTCTCTGCTCGAAATTTTGACCGTAACTTTTGCTCTGTTGCTTGAAATAAGGCTTATAATATATCAAATCAAAGCTCTCGCGAGCCCTATAATACTCACAGCCTATGGCTATGGATGATGTTGTTAAAAGTCCAAAAAAGGCCTATAAACGGATGTTTTGGTCTCTCGAAATTTTTTCAATTATGCCGGTCAGTCAAAAATTCAAATTCAATTTAAATGTCCTCCTTTCCAAGTTCTGTTAGACGCAGGGTGTTGGGGGGGCAAATGATGGGCCAGGCCCAACCCATGTTATAAGCCTGGTCCGAGCTAAAGACCCAATTCTAAGAGATCCAGCTAGTTAAGCCCAAAGGAGTCTACACCCGGATAACCTTATCAAGATCAAGGAGCTAAATCAGCAGGGGAGCATGCATGGTCATCCAAGAGCCTCCTCTACCACCTTAGAGTAAGGGTCATCCAAGAGCGTCCTCTACGCCACCAAGAAGCATCCAAGAGTCTCACCCTCATAGCCTGGAGAGAGTCAACCTCACTCATCTCTGACCAAGTCCTTTGGAGAGCACACCAACCATCACACCTCGCCCGTTGAGAAAATGATAGATTGCCTCCACCAGATTAGTTACCTAATTACTATCAAACTGTCCTAAGCCATATTGACCGTCAGAATAGTCATACAATTATTACGCCAAACCATTATAAATTGTAAGCTCCTCTAACACTTGGGGGGCATCAGACTCATTTGAGCATAATTCTCTCTTTCCCTCTCAAAGCTTGAAATCATGTGCTCTCCCTCTACATCGAAGACAATAAAATTTCGGTGAACCTAGCCATTCAAAGTGGACGTAGGTCGTATTGACCGAACCACTATAAATCTTGTCTTTTCTCCCCTTCTACTTACTACATTTTATACTATAACTTGACTAGTGGTGTGCGAACTAATTTGTGCATCATCAGGAGTGTTATGTTTTCCCCTAGAGTGAGTATGATGGTATGCGATAATATAATTCTCAAATGTGATCAATTGAAGGAATATGGTGAAGTAACATTGAATGATAGCCTATTTTGGATTAATGAAAAGAATTGTGGTTATGGTTCTTAAATGGAGAAGAGTTTATTTCATGACCACGTACTTGAGGTTACCAATAGTGGTTTGAAAATAATACAAAAGTTGATTAAATTTACTTGGGAAGTATTGATGGTTTGGAAGGGTCATACATAGGATACTCATTGAGGATGTTATACTTAGGTGATCTTATTTTCTTGTGGGTTTAGTTTACTACATTTAGAATTTCTAAAGTATTAACAATCAAGAATCTTTTGGTTGAGTATGGGGTTAATAGTTGACTTGTATTTACAACTTTTGATTGAATATTAAGGTCAATTTATGAAAATGAACTATAGACATTTAAAACTAAAAATCTAGGAAGCCTTATTAAGTTATAGTAGTTACCTTTGACACTCGATATTGTAGGATTAAAGATTAAAGAGGTTTAAAAGCTTAAGATTAGATATAGGAGACAACTATTAAAACAAAGATGATATCCAAAGTTTGATATGAACTTCTATTATTTCGTGGGATATTTCAATGTTATTGGAGTTGTGTTGGGGGAATATAAAGTTCTTTTTCATGTCTCTCTTAGTATATTATTAAGATAGGTTTGATTAGTTATACTTGAGGATTGTTGGTATGAATATTGAAGATTCAAACTTTATGGTTAGTGGTGATAATTGAGAGATATAATTTGAGGAGTCAATGATGCTACCTGTGTAGATTGGCTTTGAAATAGATGTAGAAACAATAACGCCCCAAAATCTACCCTGTATGGCATTAACTATCTATACAACATCCAACCATGAGAGAATGATTACCTCGTTTGGTTGAAGGCATTGACTTGTTCATGGTACACTTTGTTAAGTGCCAGAATGTTAGGTCACTTTGATATGGAATGCTCCACACTCTCACAAATTGAGCAAGACTCCTCGGTCTTTAAAATATTGGACACCTCGTGTCTCCTATTGACCTCTAGGTTTTTCACCTTCTGAGACAACTTGGTGATTGTAGAAAGCAAATCTTCTTGGTCCCTTAAATCATACATCCCTCTCCCATGTGATTGATTACTACCCGAAGAAGACCTTGGTACAATGGTGGGATCTGTGATATCCCAAGATTATGCATTTTGCGCCAATGTACTAAAGTATTCTAGGGCCTTATCGAGGTCCTTGTTTAAGAACTCCCCATTACACATCATGTCAATGAATTGTCGATGGCCCAGTGTGATCCCTTCATAGAAGGATAAAATTGCTCATTGGACTTTTCTAGAAAATTTTGAAGTTGTTTTTTAATAACGGTGGTTTTAGGTACCAGAAAAAATTTGTTCAAAAACTTGGAGAGCATTTGTGCCCAAGAGGTTATGGATCGAGGCCTCAAGGAATTCAACCAAAATTTGTATTTTTCCTTAAGGGAAAAAGGAAATAATTTCAAATGAGCTATGTCTTCCATAACATGATTAGTGTTGAAGGTTACAACTCTATCCTCGAATTCCTTAATAGGCAAATAAGGATTCTCTCTTTTAATTCCATGGAATGTAAGAAGTAGTTGTAACATTCCCGGCTTAACTAGGAAGGCATGAGCTTGTACCGGTAAGAGAATGCATGAGAGAGTGGTGCTACGAGTCGGTTGAAGGTAATCCCTCATTGACCATAACGGAGGATCAATTTAGATGTTATTCCCTTCATTCCTAGGAGGAAAATGCATTCTAGGGTTTGGAATTCTTGGTTCTTGCACTCCTCCTCCCCTTGGGACATTAACATTGGCACCTAACTCCTAAAAGTTGTCACTGGCATCCTTGAGAAGGTCTTGGTCAATATTCATGTTGGGGCCTATGGGTTGTCTAACCAATCTAGTATGGTTGTCCCATCCCCACATACAAAAGAACTATTTACAATGAAAATACAAATAAACAAAAGCATATACTAGGAGAAACATAACTCGGCCCATGATGAAAATCACAAGACTTACCTCTGTTGTCCAAAAATCACTTTCTAAATTCAACATTTTACCTTCCCTGACAACGGCGCCAAAAATGCTTGATATTTTTTCTATTGTATGCCCTAATCTCTGACCATCATCCTGCGAAATGTGTATGGCTTTTACAGATAGGTGAGTGTCACTCTCCCTCAGAATGATGTAAGAAATGGGGCAAATGTGTGTGTGTGGAATGAAATGTGTGTGTGTATGAACAAAAGTGTTCCCTAAGCGCAGAGAGATTTTGGAGTGTCGTGTTATACTTGGAATTTGTATTCCAAGGTCATCTCCTCAAGGAAGGAAGGTGAATTATGTAGAAGGAGATTTTGGTGAAAAAAGAAAAGTGTAAAAATCTTTTGAGTTTGAGTTTTGGTGAGTGAGGATTGGTTATAGAAATATAATAGAAACAAGTATTGGCTAATCTAAAGGGGTCATTCCAATGGGAATGCCATATCAACTCAAGACCTTCCTCCAATGGTGCCTAGAAGTTTGATTGATTCGTAGGAAGTGAGAGGCTAAAATGGAGGTGAGGATTCAAGCATACCCAGTGACAATTCTACAATGTATCAAGAACTCACAACCATGTCCACACTTAACCTAGTCAAACCAAACCGTCGTATACTACAAGGAGGAATGAAAAAGAGTTGATTTAACATACCCAAAAGGGATTTTCCCTTGGATTGGCCAACTTAACACTTAGCTACTCATAGTTAATGCAAGCACGTACATGAAGTAAAGAGACATTGTGAAGAAATGAAGATTGGAACTTGGATTAATGTAAGAAAACTTGAGCTATGAAGAAATGCATTTAATACCCATTTTAAGAGCTTGAAAAGAAGAAAAATCCATACAACAATGGTAGAATCTAAAAGGTGTAACTAAACTTGCCATGCATTTCAAATAAATGACATTCAAAACCATTAATGAAACTTACAAGAGTATTCAAGACGTTTACAAGTGAAAATGGGTAAAGGAAATGCCAAAATCTAACTTCTCTCACTAGAAACTGTCTTCCTCCTTGAGCTTCTCTCTCTATCTCTACAATGCTAAATAATGTCCAAGATCCTTGCATTTCTTCCATGGAGGTCCCTCTAGGTGTGTGACAGGACTCCCATCCATAGGAGGTTAAGTTGATGGCTTGTGCAAGCTAGGACAAGCCCATCAACTTCCTTGGCTTGCCTCTTCTCTCTCTTGCTCATTAATTCTTGAGCCTCCAAAGTCCAACATGAAGTGAAGGGAGGCTTTTATGTGTGTAAGAGATGTCAAGGGACAAGTGGGAGAAGCATAGGTGGGACCACCAAATGGATGAGCTTGAGTGGCAGGCTGTGTGGACTTTCTAGGCTGTGTGGACTTTTTGCCAGTGAATAGGCAGACCAAGTACAAACCTTCCGAAATGTTTATGGCCAAACCTTCCGAAAGGTTTTCATCCAATTTGCCTTTTTCTTGGTTTCTTCACCTTCCAATCCATCCTTTAAACTATCCCCTCATCTTTGTTTACTCCAAACACTATGATAGGATTTTAACTTAAGCCATTTACAACTTTTCGCCTACATTCACACAAAACTTCATTGAATAGTAGATTAACTACATTTCTTCCCAAAATCACAACAAAAGCAAGTGTGAAAGGGTATAACCACATAAAATATATGCAATATTTTGTGCTAATGACTAGGGCACAAAAGTAAGAGAGATTCAACCTTCCAAGTAAAAAAAATGTAAAAGAAATATAGAAGAAAAGAAAATCTGGCTTAGGAGTGTTTAGGGCAGGGTTCCTTCTTCTCTAGCGAAAATCTCTTTCAAAATGGCTGAACTATGCTATTTATAGGCTTTAGGAAAGTGTTTAAGGGTGGCAGACACCTAGGATAGCCAATCAGAGCTTCTCGTTGCACTTTTTGGACCTATAGGAGGAGAAGAGGGCTTAAGTTGGTTTAGCCACCATCTAGAAGCCACCACCACTGTCCGAACCATGCTAAACCACTGGATTTTGTGGGTGGAGCCTTCTTTGTTGACCTTGTTGACTTGTTGGCATTGGGATGGTGATTTATTGTTGTCCGAATTTGATGTTGACAATTTACGTGCAAGCATACATGATCAACAAGTAATAAAGTGATAAGTAGAGTATCGTTCCCATGGAGAAATATTGCTAATAATATCCAAGTACTAACTTTGTATCGATTCAATTTTATTTAAACAATTGGACTTGAACTATGGAATAACTAAATTAAAAACTAAATCTAAACTTAACAATCAAGGGTTGAATTTACTAGAGAAAAGAAGTTAAGATTACAACTTTCCCTAATGCTGCGTATAAATCTTTCCACTCTCTTTCCAGTTAATTGATCAAAATAAGTTGTTAACTGAGAACTCAAACTTATTTATCAAACCTCTTCCGATAGTTAGATAAAGTTATCTTTCCCAATTAAATTCCTATATTCCTATGCAAAATAAGTTGGAATAGAGTCATTAAGTTCAAACTCTCATAAAAGTTACACACGGCATATAGGTATATTCCTATCCTATACGCAAACCCAGCAATTCAATCCTAAGAAGAATTAACCAGACGCATGTCATCATATTTAGATCTATCCCTAGAATTCATCTCTCAATTTTATCTAAGGAATCAAATTAATTGTTGGCCACACAATCATACATTAAGCACAAAATATGACAAACAACTCATATAAGATCAATAGAACTAGAAATAAGAGTACATTAACTTAACTAGACAGAGGTTCCGTTGCAATCTTAATAATAATTTTAGTTCATAACGTAATTGAAAAACATCATTCTCATATTAAACAACATCTTAGAAAATCAAGAAATAAAAGTAAGAGAAAAAAAATGAAAACTTAGGTACAATCTTCAATCCTTCTCTAGCCTTCAAGTCTAATCTTCTTCGTGTCGATTCCTTTGATTTTTGTCCTCATTTTTCTTCCAATTTCTTGGCTTTTCCAGATGTTCTCAACCCCCAAAATTCAGAATATATCATCCCCTCACAAACCCTAGCATATATGTAGCTTTAGAGTCCAATTTTAGGTTAAAAACAAGGTAAAATTCGTGTCACAGACCAACACAAGCGCGGGGGCGCTGAAAAGGCACTGAATGGGCAGAATGTGGGTGCAGGGGTGCTGATTTGACGCTGGAACAATGCTGGCCTTTTTTAAATCTTCAGCTCCCTTGTTGCTTAGCCTTCAAAAATCTAACACTTAGGCTCCAAATTGACCTTGTTTCCTTCCAAATGATCTTGTTTCCTTCCAAATGATGATTCTTACAAAATAATATCAAAACACATAAAAACAGATAAAAAGGAATATAAAATAATTAAAAACTTGCAATTTCATCAACCGAAAGTACTCAATTCATAGGTGTAAAACCCACTCATCAAATACCCCGAAACTTAAATCTTTGCTTGTCCTCAAGCAAAATACTAAAAACAACAACTATAAAAATTAATCAACCAACTACTCAAGCAATGGATCAATATGAATTTGAATAGTGGCCCCAAAAAGTTACTTCAAATAATAATTCACGGAGAACTTCAAAACAGTGCAAAGTCTATCAATTCAACATATTCCTTAATTTTACCTCCACTCATGACCCTTTAAATACATGTACATATCCGAACTATCCAACTAGCCATCACCCAAATACATTTACGTAATCAAATGCTTCATAGGAGATACTCAATCTCAACTCTATGAACTTACGTTTCACATCAACCGCCACTTATTAAAGCAACCATATAACTAGAAGGTCAAAGATTTTTTTTTTCTCACTTTTTTTTTGTTTTTCTTTTCCATTCATTTGGTGAGTGCATTTTATGATCTATCTCACCTCCTATTGAGCGAGTGCTTTTTATGCTCCATCTCGCCTTTTCTTGGACAAGTGCGTTTTACGCTCCATCTCATTCTCAACATGTGTTTATGAGTAAGTGCGTTTTACGCTCCATCTCTACTCACCACATGCCCCCTTTCTTATTTCTTGTCTTCCTATATTTTTTTTTCTTCTAACTCATGAAGGATCAAATCAAAATAATTTTCACAATTTTCATTCTTTTTTTTTCAAATAACCCATCATATCCAATATTTACCCCAAACTTATATGAATACTTCAATTCGCTTTGAATGATGCTTAAATAATTTTTCTAAAGTTTTAATGATATCTCCCACAACCATTTAACCAAATAAATTCTCTAACTAATAACTAACCAAACAAATGGGTATGTGCTCATGCATGAAAAGATTACAAACAGTGTAAAACTAACTAGTATGTCAAACTACAGACTCAACATGTTCATCAATTTTCATTAAATTGACAATTAATTCCATTCATCATTGGCCATAATCAAATTAAATCAACCCATTGCTCAAGTCATTTTTTTTAAACTAGAAACATGCTATCAAAATGCATACCTAATAATACAAATGCAAACAAGAAAACTCCCCCAAACTTAAACTAAATATTGTCGTCAATGTAAAAAGTAGAAAAGATTAAGACAGAGGACTTCCTTGAGACTTCGCTAGTTGACATCATCGTCAGTGTCCTCATTGTCTGTTGAGTCGGGAGTGTATTCGGGAAACATAGGTGGACTAGGAAACTTTACTGGAGATGTGCCCGAGTTGAATCCACAATTGTTAAAACATTTGGACTAGTGTGGAATTGAATTCCATTAAGTACTCCATGAATGTGTCCATTCGACGGGCAAGTGTATCATTGCGTTTAGACTTACGTCGAGATTCCCTACGTAGCTCTTGTGTCTCTCTGCATAACTCCTGTGTGTCTCGACGCAATCCACGCATCTCAACAACTAGCCTCTCTATAGGTGATTGGGATGAGGTAACAGTTGGCTGAGAAAGCCTTGCTGGTTCGACAGAATTCTGAGGCATATCCACCATAACATACCCGACACCCCTATGATCAGAGAATCCACCCTTCCATACCTTAAAACGGCTAATGGTTTGATGATCAATTTGCACTTGTGGTTGTTGAACCAATTCATCGGCACTCCATGTGACTTTTTCCTTCTTATATAGTCCGCAAATTAATGACGGGTGAGGCAGGCCGCTAGTTGAACCTCCGTTAATAGCCTTTGTGATTGAGTCTTGAATAACTTGGCCCACATTAATGCCTTTTCCTATAACTATGTAGTAAAGCAATACTGCCCTATCACAGTTTAATTCAGTAAAGTGTGTGGTAGGCATTAGCTTAGCACATAGAAAGTAATACCACGCCTTCCCAAACCGGCTCAGCTCGCTATGTGAAAAGTGAACCTTCTCTGCCTCCTTTAATGTCCACTTAGCCCCCAGCTTACATAAACATGTGATCACCTCTTCCAAGTCAAGTTCTTTGGTTCTGTATGTCATATACTCATCATCGTTTCACATATCTTCTATGTTGTAATAAGAATTGATGTGCGCCTTGTCAAACGAAACTGCTTTACCCCAAACTTGAACCACATGGTTTTCGGCCTCCTTGGCATTGACATAAAACTCTTTACAATGGGGATTATGGCTGCCTTCGGCTGTTCTGTGAAATCAAACCACCCACGCTCCATAATCATGTCATGCACACACCCATCATACGTCTTATCTGGGCAAAGGCCGCGTTCGGGAATCAATACCTTTTTCGCCAACCATGTGTGAAATCTCTTTGACGCCGCTTCGCTAACAAATCTCTTTTTGTCGTATGGCTTGGAAGATTTAGAGTTTTCCCGTCTTTGGTGTTTGGAAGACATGTTGAATACTTAGTTAAGAAGCTCCTCAATACCAAAAACCAAGTAAAAAAAAAAAAACTAGCTATCTAAGCTTTGTTTTCACTTTGACAAATTTAACAATCACCTTGTGTGCAATACCCAACTCTTCAATACTACACCATCCCAAGTATGTAATTTCCCCCAAATTTATCACAAAACCATCTCCCACAAGCATTTAATCAAGTGTAAACTTTACCCATAGAGAATGAATGAACTTGGTACCTTATGTTGCAAAGATTGATGTTACCCATGAAGAATAAAGAAATCCTTGGTGCTAGTTGAGAGATAAGATTGTGGTGTAAAGAAGTTTGAGATACTCAAGATGATTGAATGGAATTTTGAGGGAATAATAGTTGGAGTGCATGTATTTTTAGAGGTTTGAAATTTTGTGTTAGGGGTAGGAGTTGATTTTGGTTGATGTATGTAGAGCTGATGGGTATTTTATATTGCTGAAAATCTAGGTTGGGGAGCTATTTGTGATGTTTAGAATGTAGAAAATCTGACCTGGGAAGCTGTTTTTGATGTTTAGAATGCAGAAAATCTGAGTTGGAAAGCTGTTTTTGATGTTTAGAATGCAGAAAATCTGACCTGGGAATCTGTTTTTGATGTTTAGAATGCAGAAAATCTGACCTGGGAAGCTGTTTTTGATGTGCAGGAAGGCTGCTTGGGCGTGTTTGGGCGCTGGCTGGGCACGCAGGGGCGCTGGAGCTGCGCTGGGGAGGCAGAATCTGGGCGCTGGGGTGCTCATTCTGCGTTGGAACAGCACTGGCTCCTTCTTTCTAGCTGCCTGACGATTGTTTTCTCTGGCTTCTCTTACCTTGTTCAATCCCCGTACCTACAAGCAATTAACACACTAATTAAAAATGCACTAATAATCCAAAAACTACATTGATATTAAAAGAAAATAAAAAATTAAACATCAAATAAAATAAAAATTTAAATTTTTGGGTTGCCTCCCAATTAGCGCTTGATTTAAAGTCATCAACCTGACTACTCCCTGTTGTCATTCCGGATCAGAAAGGGTGATTGAGGACTTTTGACGATCAACGTTGTCACCCCAATAGTGCTTCAATCTTTGTCCATTCACCTTAAACATTCTCTTTGATTTGGGTTCTTCGACTTCAACTGCTTCATGCGGGTATACTTTAGTAACCAGAAATGGCCTTGACCACCTTCATTTGAGTTTACCCGGTAAGAGTTTTAACCACGAATTGAACAGGAGTACAGCTTGTCTCGGTTCAAACTTTCGCTCAATGATCTTCTTGTCATGCCACCTTTTTATCTTCTCTTTATAAAGCTTAGCGTTCTCGTATGTTTGGAGACGAAACTCATCCATCTCATTCAACTGTAAGAGACGCTTCTCACCTGCTGCATGCAAGTCAAAGTTAAGTTTTCGAATTACCCAATATGCACTATGCTCTAATTTCACCGGTAGATGACAAGCTTTGCCATACACAAGCTTATATGGAGACATCCTAATTGGTGTTTTAAACGCGATTTGATATGCCCACAAGGAATCATCTAGTTTCTTTGACCAGTCTTTTCGATTGGGATTAACAATTTTCTCCAGAATCCGCTTCACTTCTCTATTCAAAACTTCGGCTTGGCCACTGGTCTGGGGGTGATAAGCTATGGCGACCTTATGGGTGACTCCATATTTAGCGAGAAGGGCTACAAAATATTTATCACAAAAATGCATACCTTCATCGCTAATGATTGCTCTTGGTGTACCAAACCTAGTGAAGATGTTTTTTCAGAGGAAATTTAACACCACCTTTGCATCATTGGTAGGCAAAGCAGCTGCTTCAACCCATTTTGATACGTAATCCACTGCAAGTAATATGTAAAGATTATTGTAAGATGATGGAAATGGGCCCATGAAGTCTATACCCCATACATCAAAGATTTCAACCCCCAAAATATTGTTTAATGACATCTCATGTCGCTTAGAAATATTTCCAGTTCGTTGACATCTGTCACACTATAATGCAAAAACATGGGCATCCTTAAAGAGAGTTGGCTAATAAAAACCTGATTGAAGGACTTTTGCTGCTGTTCTCTCTCCCCCATAATGTCCTCCATAACATGATGAGTGACAATGCTGCAACTTGGTTTTCTGTCCCGAATCTCTAAATCAAACTCTTGAAGCAAAAGGACCTAACGAATCAAGCGTGGCTTGGCGTCCTTTTTCGTGATCAAATACTTAATGGCGGAGTGATCTGTGAACACTATCACCTTTCTACCAATGAGATAAGATCGAAATTTTTCGAAAGCGAAGACAACTGCTAATAATTCTTTCTCAGTGGTTGTGTAGTTGAGTTGTGCATTCGATAACGTCTTGCTAGCATAATAGATAGCATGAAACATTTTTTCTTTCTGTTTACCTAAAATTGTGCCAACTGCAAAGTCACTAGCATCACACATCAGCTCAAACAACAAATTCCAATTTGGTGGAACTATTACGGGGGCAGTTATGAGCTTTTTTTTCAACACCTTGAAGGCCTCTATGCATGCCTTATCAAAATTGAAGGGTATGTCTTTCTCTAAAAGGTTGCACAAAGGCTTTGTGATCTTGGAAAAGTCTTTTATGAATCGTCTATAAAATCTAGCATGTCCCAAAAAACTCTGAATTCCCTTGACTGATGTTGGTGGTGGTAAATTTTCAATAGTCTCTATTTTTGCCCTGTCCACCTCTATTCTAATAGCAGAAACTTTGTGCCCCAGAATAATGCCTTCTTGCACCATGAATGACACTTTTCCCAGTTTAACACCAAGTTTGTTTCCACACATCTTTTCAGCACAAGAGTTAAGTTCTCTAAACATAGGTCAAAGCTATCTCCAAATACCAAAAAATCATCCATAAATACCTCAAGATTTTGCTCGACCATGTCGGAGAATATTGCCATCTTGCATTGTTGGAACGTTGCAGGTGCATTGCATAGTCCAAAAGGCATCCTCCGGAATGCAAAGGTTCCATAAGGGCACATAAACATGGCCTTCTCCTGATCCTCAAGTGCTATTGCAATCTGATTATAATCGGAATAACCATCCAAAAGGCAGTAGAATTCAGGCTCAACCAATCTGTCAAGCATCTGATCAATGAACAGTAGAGGAAAATGATCTTTTCTAGTTGCCTTATTGAATCTGCGATAATCCATACAAACTTGCCACCCAGTCACTATCCATGTTGGAATCAATTTGTTGTTCTCATTGGACACTACCGTCATGCCTCCTTTCTTCGGAACACATTGAACTGGACTAACCCATGAACTGTCTAAGATCGGATATACGTTTGCAACATCTACCCACTTTATGATTTCTTTCTTGACCACCTCCTTCATGAAAGGATTTAATCGGCGTTGTTGCTCAATCATAGGCTTAGCATCATCTTCAAGCAGAATTTTGTGCATGCAAATTGAGGGACTAATACCCCTAATATCTACCATAGACCACCATCCTAAAGCCGTTTTGTACTCACGAAGGACTCTCAATAGCTTGTTTTCCTGAAATTCATCAAGTGAAGCAGAAATAATAACAGGTAAAGTAAAAGAATCACCCAAATATGCATACCGGAAATGATTTGGAAGAGGTTTAAGCTTCAATATGGGTGGTTCTTCCAAAGATGACTTTACATGAGTAGAGTTCCCCGAATGATCCAAAGTCTCGAATTGTTGCTTGAACCTGACAACCCGTGGAGCATCATTCAACCACTGTACATTCTCTAAAGGAGCAGGGTGGTTCAAAACAGTGGCATTAACAAGTGCTACCTCAAGGGGATCTAAAATACAGCTCCTTACAAATATCTCATTTATTGCATCTTCCATCAAATCGACCCGAAAATATTCTTCCGCTTCCTTAGGAAATTTCATAGCTAAAAATACATTAAATGTCAACTCTTTATCTTGGACTCACATAGTTAGCTCACCTTTTTGTACATCGATAAATATTTTCCCTATTGCTAAGAATGGTCATCCAAGAATAATAGGTATTTCTCTATCTTCCTCACAATTTCAGACTATGAAATCAGCTAGAAAAATGAACTTATCCACTTTAACTAGAACATCCTCAACTATGCCTCGTGGATAAGTGAGTAATCTATCTGCTAGTTGCAATGTAACATTGGTAGGCTTTGCTTCATTCAAACCTAATTGCTGATAAATTGAGAGTGGCATCAAATTGATACTAGCTTCCAAGTCACACAATGCTTTCTTAAAAAAATGGCTACCTATTGTGCATGGAATTGTAAAGCTAACCGAATCTTTGAGCTTTGGTGGTAACTTCTTTTGAAGAATAGCACTACATTCCTCCGTAAGTGCTACTATCTCAAAATCACCCAGTTTTCTCTTCCTTGATAGAATTTCCTTCATAAATTTCACGTAGCTAGGCATCTATTCCAATGCATCTGCAAACGGGATATTAATTTAGAGCTTCTTGAACACCTCCAAAAATTTGGAGAACTGTTTATCCAACTTCTGTTTCTCCAAACATTGTGAAAATGGCACGGAACGCACAAAAGGACTTTGCTTACCTTCCTTAGAATAAGCACTTGGATACTATTTTGTCTTCTCATGTTCCACATTCTTGCTATTTTTTTCTTCATCCCTCCTATCCTCTCCAAGTGATTGTTTTGGTGTTTCGCTAACATCTTCAGGTAGCTCTCTTCCACTTTGCAGTGTAATAGCCTTGCAATGCTCTTTACCTTCCCTCTTAGGGTTGATTTCCGTATCCCTAGGTAGAATGCCTTGAGGTTGGTTGTTAATGGCATTAGTAAGCTGACCCATTTGATTTTTCAGGTTTCGAATTGAAACTTCCTGACTGTTCATTCTTGTCTCATTCTGTGCTATGTACCTGGAAAGTAACTCCTCCAAATTCTACTTCTTTTCTTGCTGTGGTGGAGCTTGATTCTAAAAGCCTAGTGGGTATGGTTGTCTTGGAGCAGATGGTTGGGCTTGATTATTACTCCATGAAAAACCCAGATGATTTCTCCAACCAGGGTTATAGTTGTTGGAATTGTTGCTATATTGTTGCCTGTTGTGGTTACCAATGTATTGTACCGACTCTGGATTAATTGCACATTGGTCACTTGGATGGTTCCCAGCACACAATTCACAAATAACTGCCACACTTTGAATAGGCTGCACCCCTAGAGCATCAATCTTCTTTGTCAATGTAGCAACCTTTGCAGCCAATGTAGTAACCGCATCAACTTCATAAATTCCCGCTACCTTTGGCTGATTGATCCTTGCAGAGGGCCACTGATAATTGTTAGCGGCCATCGTTTCCAATAACTCATAAGCTTCAACAAAATTTTTCCTCATTAATGCCCCACCTGCAGCTGCATCGATACTAGTCCAGGTAGCACTAAACAACACATTGTAGAATGTCTGAACTTGCAACCACTTGGGAATACCATGGTGAGGACATTTTCGGAGTAAGTCCCTGAATCGCTCACAAGCTTCAAATAAAGTCTCAGAATCATGTTGTGTGAATGATGTGATGTCGTTCCTCATCCTTGCAGTTTTAGCTGGTGGAAAGAATTTAGCTAAAAAATTTTGAGCTAAATCTGTCCATGTGATAATAGAACCCGACGACAATGAATGCAACCAACTCTTTGCTTATTATGTAATGTGAAAGGAAAAAGTCAGAGTCTAATCCCGTCTTCGAAAACCCCGTTATACTTGAACGTGTCGTAAATCTCTATAAAACTCATCAAATGATCGTTTGGGTCATCGTTAGGCAAACCCCCAAACTGAACTGAATTCTGAATCATTTGGATGGTACCCGGCTTGATCTCAAAATTATTTGCTTGAATTGCGGGCCTTAGAATGCCCGATTGTATTTTCGTAACAAGCGGCATAGCATAATCCCTTAATGATTTCTGTTCATCTTCAGCCATAACTTCTTGGTTGTTTACTTCTTGATGCTATTTTCGCAAGTTTGGGCACCTTCTCTCGATTTCGTCTTGGTACGGTAGTAGCTCTTGACCTTTAGATTGTGTTAGTTTAAAAAAATTCAAGAGTGCTTGTGAAAACAATAACAGAAAATTAAATACGTTCAAACTAAGATCAAACTGATTTAAATTAATATTGAAATAATTACTATAATAATTTCCCGACAACGGCACCAAAAACTTGTTGTCCGAATTTGATATTGACAATTTACGTGCAAGTATACACGATCAACAAGTAATAAAGTGATAAGTAGAGTATCGTTCCCACAGAGAAATATTGCTAATAATATCCAAGTACTAACTTTGTATCAATTCAATTTTATTTAAATAATTGGACTTGAACTATGGAATGACTAAATTAAAAACTAAATCTAAACTTAACAATCAAGGGTTGAATTTACTAGAGAAAAGAAGTTAAGATTACAACTTCCCCTAATGCTTCGTATAAATCTTTCCACTCTCTTTCCAGTTAATTGATCAAAATAAGTTGTTAACTGAGAACTCAAACTTATTTATCAAACCTCTTCCGATAGTTAGATAAAGTTATCTCTCCCAATTAAATTGCTATATTCCTATGCAAAATAAGTTGGAATAGATTCATTAAGTTCAAACTCTCATAAAAGTTACACACGGCATATAGGTATATTCCTATCCTATACGCAAACCCAGCAATTCAATCCTAAGAAGAATTAACTAGACGCATGTCATCATATTCAGATCTATCCCTAGAATTCATCTCCCAATTTT
>CAUOFW020006765.1:0-23038 GCA_963454935.2 Ilex paraguariensis | reverse complement strand
TCAAAAAATTGTTAACGCGCAATCAGTGGTATCAAATAGACACAGATTAGGACTTTAGGGACCAAATAGACACAAAATTAGGAATCACGTGATTGGCGACCAAAACTATCACAATTTCTGTCGGACGTTTGAGATTGGACCACGTAAATACAAATTAGGTAGATACAAATTAGGAACCTTAGGAACTAAAAAGACACATTGGAAGATTGGGAACCAAATAGACATTAAATGCATACTTTGGGGACTAAAAGTGTATTTTACCCAAATAAGTTTGGTTGCAACATATATTTATACAAGATGATTTTAAATTGTTGAGTGTATCTGCAGTTTTAACTCAACTAACCCAGAGACTAATTGGAAAATTCACTTTGAGCTGGCCCATGAAGATGGTCTCAACATGAGTTCCATGAATTTTACTGCTAGAGTTGTGCTGATTATTTTTTTTTAAAAAATTTCTGATACATAGGATGTCAGTGGCTGGGACTGCTAATTTTATGATTAGAATAGAAACTCCTGATTCAGTACCTGCTTATGATTGATAAAATTTGGAATACCCACCTTTTATGGTCTATGTTACGGGAATTTCCTCCAATAGAGACTTGGTGGAATGTCTTTCAACTATGGCCGACAATCTGTAACATGTTCAGTCAGTGGAAAAGACAAGTTTCAGAAGCAGCTTGAGGAAGAATTAGCCGACACCTTCACCAACTTTTCTGTATTCACCTACCTCTGTCTTATCCAATTGATACAAAATCAAAGATCTTTATTTTCCTAGGCAGAGGAGAATTGCAAATATAACTTTTTTTTTAACGCGGAGGGATGGAGTGGTATGCGCCACGATTGGTGATACAGGACAAAACATGTTCTTATGCCACTTTTATGAAGACTCTAGGAATTGAGATAATCTGAAAGCTTAAGGAAATAATGAACTCCTTCCCAGTATTTAAGCAAAATGGAGACAAATTTGTCTTTCTCAGCCCCGTCTCATTTATTGAATCTTGTTGGAAGTTACTGCTGAGAGCAATACAAGAAAATTCTGATTTATGGTAGGTATGCATGTTCATGCCATCAAAGACTTCTCCCCCTTCCCTTCTGTCATCTTATGATTTCTAGGTGGTAGCTTCTGGCAACTTGAATATCTTTGCATAACTAAGAATTAAATGTTTTTTTTTTAACTCAATTAAATGGTACATGAAATGAGATGAACTTCTCCCTAATTCTTAGCTTGACCAATAATTCCATAACTCTAACGATCCTGGCAGGGTGATGTGTGCCCTTAAGCTCTTAGTACCTATTTTTGTGAAAACAACGGAAAGGAAAAAGAAAAAACAATGGAAAAGCAGTGGGCAAGCTTCACTCAGAAAATAAATATACATATATAACCCGACTGTGTTGGGAAAGAACGCTAAAGACCTGACCAAGACTGTTGGAAGTTCATATTAAATTAAAATAACTAAATGTAGAACTCCTATAGTAAATATTTACTGGGTGTATGTTCTTGATGATATTTTCCTGTGATGTATGATTACATTAATTTCTTTGGCTTGATATGGATATAGATGTTTCATGGATTCCTCAATACACACACACACATATATTATGGCTTTATATGTACCATTGTTTTCCATGACATATATTCTATCTGTTTCATACTTGATATAACAACCGTATTGTGATGCTTATCACCGAAGTCATTTTCCTCTTGTGCTCTTTTGCAGATTGATAAGGAGCGGGCTGGTGTGCTTGTTGGGACAGGAATGGGTGGTCTTACAGTTTTCTCTGATGGTGTTCAGGCTCTCATAGAGAGAGGTTACAGAAAAATCACACCATTTTTTATACCTTATGCTATCACAAACATGGGTTCTGCCTTGCTTGCAATTGATCTTGGTTTTATGGGACCAAACTATTCCATTTCAACTGCTTGTGCTACCTCCAACTACTGCTTCTATGCTGCTGCCAATCACATCCGTCGAGGTGAGGCTGATATGATGGTTGCTGGTGGAACTGAAGCAGCCATTATTCCTATTGGATTGGGAGGCTTTGTTGCATGCAGAGCTTTGTCTCAGAGAAATGATGATCCACAAACTGCTTCTAGGCCATGGGACAAAGATCGAGATGGTTTTGTGATGGGGGAAGGAGCAGGAGTTTTGGTAAGTTTCCTTCTACTTTTGATTTTATATCAATCTACCATATACATCTTAGTTTCTATGTTGGCATCACCATAAACTAAAGTTATGCTGGATTGCATATAACACGGGCGTATGGGCGATGAAGAAACTTAATACATTGAGAGTATGCATAATGAATTGTTGATTGGTCCTTTATGTTGTGCCTCAGATCATATTTTGACAAATCTGCTTCCATTATTTGTTGTATATGTACTCTATAATGGAAAATGCCAACGAAAACTGTAGACGATTTTTGGGCTGAGCGCAGATATAGATATGTACTATTACAACCTTTAGTTGAAAACAAACAAAAAAGTTTTCTTTGATATTTAATTTATTTATTTATTTGGTTGCTGGATTATTCTGAATCTCGTAACTGAGGCCATGCATAAACAACACTCCCTCTTTCCTCAAACCCTTTCTCTTTGAAGTGTGTGGCAATAGTGATATGAGGTTTTAGACCATGATATGAGTCTTCAACTTTCTTTGACAGTTTTCTTAACTCTTAAGTAGGTGATGGAAAGCTTGGAACATGCAATGAAAAGAAATGCACCAATAATTGCCGAGTACCTGGGAGGTGCAGTAAATTGTGACGCTCATCATATGACTGATCCAAGATCTGACGGTCTTGGTGTTTCTTCCTGCATTCAGAGTGCTCTTGAAGATGCGGGTGTGTCACCTGAAGAGGTACTTGCTTTCTTTCATTAAATCATCTTTCTAGTACCATACTATGCCTTTTCCTAAATAGTGTGTATCTTGGATGCAGATAATTATTAAAACTCTTTAAACAGGTTACATGCTTCCTGTCTATTTCTAGAGCCACATAAATACTATCCGAGCAAAATGAAGCTTCAAAAAAGTCATGGTCATGCATTCATATGTTTGAACGAGGGAAAGATCTAGAAAAAAAGAGTTTCACTGAGATTTTAGAACTAGTTAGAGTACAAGTGTCTCACATTTCTTTACAGAGCCTCTGCAGTCCTAACCTCAGTTATCGGAATATTTGGCCCTTCATTTGCTACCCCATTGAAGCCACCTCCATCTAACCTACCACAACTCTAACCATGTGCCTCCACCAACCATATTGTTACCACCATGCCCACGATCTCAGTTTTCTGCAATCTGGATGGAGTTTTGTAATGTTCTAGCTCAGTAGTCCTCTCAAATTTCAAACGTTAGTTACAAAATACACAGAATTTCTCTGAAGTATTGCAGTATCTCTTTTAGCTCCAATATTATTTTGACAAGAAATCTGGCTCTGATTCTATTGGCAGTTGCAGTCGAATTGCTTTATGGCTGTAGTTGATGTTTTATAGTGTTTGAAAGCAAGCTGACCAAACGATACAGCCATCAGACAAGAAAAGGAGGTGGTGGATTTGGGGGAAGTGGTTGCTTTGGTGGTGAATTAAATGATGTGCTTCGTCCTGCACATCTTTAGCCATTGTTTTTTCTTGGTCCACGTTCTTTTAATTCATCTAGTCTTTCAGAATGAGGCAGAGAAATCCTGAAACAGTGATGGAATTGCTTTATTTAGATTAGAGCAAAATAAGCTGAAAACTAATAGTTTGGGTTGATCCATTGTACATCCACTTAATTTGGTTGCAGTGCGTAGCATTGCTTATCCAGCTTCTAGTTCGTGAACAAGCTTATGTGTAGATATGGTGTTTATGTTTTGCTGATATTGTTCGTAGACTTCTAAGAAGGAAAAGTTTTCCAAAAACCCCATCTTTGGGCATTAAAAGTTGAGAGAAAGGTGAAGGCCTTTGTTTCTAATGTGCAAGGACTAATGGAAAACTGCAAAACTGCCATGTTATGTATTTCAGTGATAACAAACCAGGGAACAAATTGTGAATCACTAGGTCATGATCCAGTCAGCATAGTGTTGTCAAGTGGCTTTGAATCTCTTATTACTGATTCCCCCCACCCTCACCCCAAAAAAAAAAAAAATGATGATAAATCTGTTGCTGCTGTACCTTCCATTGTAAAGCTCTTTTTTACAGCTGGTATTGATGGTGCTATAACTTGGACGCAATCATAATGAAATTTGTGAGATCATGAGTTAATCAATTAAACTTCTCTGTTCTTTGTCAGGTTAACTATATAAATGCCCATGCCACTTCCACTGTAGTTGGCGATCTGGCTGAGGTGAATGCTATTAAAAAGGTATTTAAGAGCACATCAGAGATCAAAATGAATGCAACTAAGGTAATCTCAGTGTCTCTTTTATTTGATTATGTACGTTATGGTTCTGTTTGTATTTCAAACTTTGAGGAGACTATATTGTGATATTGCTTATACTTGTAAAATAACACGTGCATTTATTGATATTGCTTGCTCACACTCTTCAGATTGAAGCTTTCTTCTCACTTGTGTTATTCTGTTCCAGTCTATGATAGGGCATTGCCTTGGTGCTGCTGGGGGTCTGGAAGCTATTGCGACAGTGAAAGCCATTACAACAGGGTGGCTTCATCCTACTATAAATCAATTCGTATGTGCTACTTTGGATTTTCCAGAGAATTGTATATGTTATTGCTCTTAAGTCTATTTTCGATGGTGACACTACTCTGGATAGTTGCAAAGGTTCAAAATGTTTGTTCATAAGTTATTGTCTTTCTGGCAAGCCTTATGCTAGACGCATTGTTTCTTTTTCTCTTTCTTTTATTCTGGGTAAACAAAATGTTATTCATTTTTAACATCATAGTCCCATGGTTTGATCATTTGCATACTTTTTGCACTTTTTAACAAATTCTGTTTGGGGAAATGCAGAATCCAGAGCCTGCGGTTGAGTTTGACACTGTTGCAAACAACAAGCAGCACCATGACGTGAATGTTGGTAAGATGCTTTTTCATTTCCACCCTTTCTCTCCTCATCTCCCCAATACCCCGAACAACTTAATCAGTTGATTGAGTGGTGCAAGTAAGTCCTCTGATTTGAATTTTGTCATGATATGCAGCCATCTCAAACTCATTTGGATTTGGTGGGCACAACTCTGTTGTGGCTTTTTCCGCATTCAAGGCCTGATTGAATTGTCTGCATTTCTTGTAGCTGAGGACCATCTTTACTTATTCGAGGCTTGGTTTAATTTCTCATAGAGGCTGCTTCATCTTCTTTCTGCGAGTTTCTGCTTAGCACTTTGTGCATTTAGAGCTGTTAATTTAATAATTTTGGGTTTAAATTTAGATTAAGGATTCGTTATTTTTGTTTTACGTCGTGCTCTATTGGAACCTCCAGCAAATGGTAGACATGAAATTTATCCAGTTTTGAATTATTTAGTTGATAGAGGGTCCTTGGGGGGTTCAAGAACCTTCAATGGCGTTTGTTGTTGCTACTTGGGCATTTTTTTTTCCATGGGAGTTTATTTTACAATGAAATTTTCAAGTCAAGTTGATTTAATCTATAGCTAATTATACTAACATGACATCTTAATGCTAAAGCCTTTTTGGATGCTGTCCCTATTCATTGTACATTGGATCATAACGTCTTAATTGCTAGAGCCTTTATGGGTGCTTTCATTGTTTTGTAAGTGTCCTCATTTGCACAAGTTAACCTGAACATTTCTTATTGTTAGATTAAAAAAGATGGTGTCTAACCTAAAAATATTGGGGACACATTGATTATGAAGGTTGTGAAGTTAACTATGAGATCTAAGAGCATCTCTATTCCTAATTTAAATTTTTACTAAAATTTAAATAAGTATTTAAGTAAAAGTTTGATTTGATATAAAGGATTCTAATGGACAAACTCAAATTTAAATGAAATCAAACTTAAATTTAAAATGGAATAAGGATGACTATTGGATCTTTAAAAGATGATAAATCTTACTATTAAAGATTTGAGTAAATATTTGAGTAAAAAATGAGTTTTCCTTGATTTTTGTATGAGTTTGAGTTAAGGGTTAGAGCAAGTTTATTAAATTTTTTTTTCAAATTTAAATTTGAGTCTAAATTTGAGTAAGGGTTGGAGATGCCCTAAAAAGTAGGATGTGTTATATCTTCGTATGCTAAAGTTTGCCCAATCTTAAATCATAGGAAAAAATTCAATTATACTTTTTTTTAGTTTATCATATTTTCAAGAAAACCCCTTCTATTATCAAAAAAATCACTAACATCTCTTCTAATTTTTATTTAAACATCACTAACATCTTTTGTCATTAAACCATTCTTTATAACAAAAATAAATTATCTCAAATACCCAAATTATCATTACATAAACACTAAATAATCTTTCTAAATAAAATTCAATTAAAATTTATTTTTTTACATATTAAAATTCGAGTTGATTAAATTTTTTTTCTACTTATTAAAATTTGAGTTGATTAAAATTTTATTCGAGTTGTTAATTTTTTTTATGTATTAATATTTGAGCCTATTAAATTTTTTTTTTACGTATTAAAATTTGAACACTACTTGAGTTGTTAGTCTCAATTAAAATTCACTTCGAATTGATTAAAATTTATATTTTTTTATTTAATAAAATTAGATTTAAGTTGATTAAAATTTATTTTTTAAGTATTAAAATTTGAGTTTATATTTTTTTTTATGTATCAAAAATCGGGTTGATTAAAATTTAATGTGAATTGATTAAAATTTGATTTGAGCCTTGAATAAAATTTTAATCGATTCAAATTTTTATACGGAAAAAAATATAATTTTTAATCAACTCAAATTTTAATTAATTGAAATCGAATTTTAATCAGCCAGAATTTTAATACGTAAACAAATTTTAAAAAATAGATGATGTTTTATTGAAGATATGTCTATCTAGAGGGGGAGTAAATGAAGTTTTTTTTTTAAATATATCAAGAGTAATTTAGTAAAATTGCATTCTTATTAACACTTTTAATTTGACAAGGGTGTCAGTAAATATTTAAAAAACATAGAGAGCGTGTTTGAATTATATAATAAATTAGAAGGGATCTGACTGAAATTTTCCTTAAACATAATGGAGAATCTTAATGCATCGAGTGACGGGACTCTGAAGACACCTAGACTTGTCTTCCACTAAATCCCTTTTACCTTCACTGAATTTCCCATTTGAAGTCAACTTTATTAAAATAGTGTCATTTTGTATTAAATTGATGTTATTTTGTTAAATAAAATGATATCTTGTTGTACCAAAATGACGTCGTTTTAATCAATACCGTCTTTGTTGATAAAAATAAACAGCAGAAGATTTGAAACTAATGAAACTAAAGCCTTATTCTGCTCTGT
This sequence comes from Ilex paraguariensis, assembly GCA_963454935.2. Classification (NCBI taxonomy): domain Eukaryota; kingdom Viridiplantae; phylum Streptophyta; class Magnoliopsida; order Aquifoliales; family Aquifoliaceae; genus Ilex; species Ilex paraguariensis. The sequence continues at coordinate 15,659 of CAUOFW020006765.1, read as the reverse complement.
GCAAAGAATGAAATCTTACCCAAAACCGTTTGAAGATCCACAACAATCATCTTTTACACTTACAAGCTCAACTTGGTTACTCGTAACACTATTTATTACACAATTATGAATTACCAACCTCGCCAATCTTTTCACCAAAAGCTTTCCAACGATAACCATCTTCACCTTGCAGAATAATAAAACCCCATTCAACTACCTTTACTTTGGAACTTTTGTCATATTTAAGACATAAGCAATGCTACAGAGACCTTATTTAGAGATCTAATATGAGGATCTAATAATATGATTTCAATGTAACAATTGGATTATTATAGAGTTTGTGGAGAGTAAAAACCTTATCACTTGTGGTAATTTTTACATAATTGTAATGTGGTTTTTGTTGATTTATTGAAGGTTAATGTTTGAGAAAATGGTTATACTACACATAAACAATGCAAATCCTAAAATTTTATAGATTGTCTATACAAGTTGATATTTTCTTAGAGTAATCTTTTTAAGATAAATTATGTCCAAATATTTTAAAAGAATAAATAAATATTATTTTGACAAAATATTGATGATTTTTTTTGTTTATCAGAACATAGTACATTCAGGCACGAACATTTCTTCTGATGGTAGAAGCTTGAAAATCCCTATAAGTTAAAGTTTGAGTAAATATATATGGGGGTTGAAATTTATGGGTTTTCAATTTTATTTTGTAGGACTATGATTATTAAAATTGAGTTTTCTTAATTTTTTTATTTCTTTATTGAAATTTGTCTTCACAAGAATCTTCATATCAGTAATACTTTGTTGAGCATGTATGCAAAGTGCGGTGTGTTTAAGGTTGTAGTTTAGACTTTCAGTTTAGTGCGTGTCCATGTTCAGTGTTTGATTTTTTTTCATGTGTTACGATTAATGTTAAATTTTTTGGAATTGCACAGTGCTTTTAGAAACGGATTATCACTATATATATATGAAATTAATGTAGATATAATATGTAATTGATAAATATAATATATGTATATATCAAAAAATATATACACAAATAATATACATTTTAACATACATAACTAACTTTCTATTTACTTTTTCTCTCAATTTTGGAGTGATTGATTTTGGTGAGTTAGAAGGAAAACTCATCTATTTATTTTTTCATCTTCTCTATTTTCTTTTCTTACAAAATATGATATTTATATCTATCTCTTCAACTTTTCATCTTTCTAACTTTTTAATGTTCTATTTTTCTATTGTATCAAACGAAGCATTGGGGAATTGTAGGGAGGAGTTCACTTCTCTAAGGCCCATTATATCTCATATCCAGAGCAAAGCCAAGAGATTTGGCTTTTTTTTTAAGAATAAAACTTTGCTTTTTAAATTTGTTTATTAAATGTTGTATCATAAATAATATGTTAAAATCTCATACATTGAATATTTGTTGGAAGTTAGTAGATCTCACTAGTCCAACCACTCACAATGATTTAGGATATAAATTTGGTAAATAATTTGATAAGCACAACATTACTCTTTTTTGAAGTGTCCACGGTTTGTTGTACCAATAATAGAGTAGCTCGATAAATTTATTTTATTGATAATTGTGATGTATGGTTGGAGTAGGCCTTGTACTTATTATGTCTTCCCTTCTTTATGACATTCTCTTTTAAATAAATTAGTTGTTGTACACGTGCGTTATACGTGAACTATTTTGAATTATAGGTTTCAATTTGAATATTTATTTGTATGATTTTATTTTGTTTATTTAACATTGGAACATTTGAATACACGGTGATTATCATATTAAACATGCTTTTAAATAACTGAATAACTAAGTTGCAAAACTCTTGCATATACATGTGAACATTGGCAACAAACAAAGAAAATTTCAACTGTTCTTTTCAATACAACCACCAAAATCTAATACAAAGCTAAATCTATCAAGAAGCAAAAGAATTCTTAACATTACAAATTCTCATTGCTTGTGATAATGGTGTGTACAGTTCAAAGAAGTGTGACTGAAGGCCAAAAAAATAGTTAAAGCAAGTGTTAGTAAAACTTCATATAATGTGACGCGCAATTTAAAAAGAGTATAGATGACAACTTTCTTAATACTTAAGCACTCATTAAAGTAATTGGATGATGATTTTTCTGTGTAATTTTAAGTTAGTTAAATATTTGACTAATATCTTGAAATAAATATATAGTATAGACTTGCAATAGAGGATGAAGAATTTAGGAGATCCAATAACCATAGTGTACTTGACGAAGTGCCTATATCTATGTTGAGGTCTACCACTAATTATTTTAGGAGGCCTTCAAATATGTGTAAACAATATCTCTCCATGTCTAGCAAACTCAAAAAAAACAAAAAACCAAAACAAAAAAAAAAGGTCAAACGTTTTACACATGAGACAAGCTTTGAATTAGTGAATTTGCATCTAAATTATCTTGCACGTCGAAAATTATTTTGAGGTTTTAATACTTTCCATATCCATAGCCAAATAAGTGAATTTTATAATTAGTGGGAATAATAGCTGTGTATTTAGCCAAGCGCGCATCCAATTAGAAAATGTTTATGCTAAGAAAGTTTGGTGTGTAAATTGAGTTGTAGGCCAAACATTTTGTAGTTGTCATTATTTGTATTTATTGAATCAATAAGAATAAACAACTCAATCTTCACAAAACAATTCTGTAAATTAAACCATGGTAATTAGTGTTCGAGAAATTCACATGAATAATTGTAATCACGTAAGATAACACAATATATTATTTAACATTACTACATCACATGTATATCAAACAACCCTTAAGAAGAAGTTAAACAAATAAATAATAAAAAAGGGCCTAGAGAAATTTACTTGGTAATCATAAAGAATGTCATCACTCAAGCTTCTCCGTACCCTGCAAAGCTAAGTCTCAACCGAAAAATGTAACATCAAGCCGGTCAATTTACACAAGAAAGAGGGGTGTGCTCATGCCATCACAAAATTCCTTGATGTAAATTAACACTATAAAAAGGTATAGTAGAACATCAATGTTATATGAATTTAAAAGAAGAAATTACCGACAATAAAGTCTTTGATGCAAAAACGTGATATTGTTGTTTAGTTACAAGCTTTAAAAGCCTATCGATTCTCAGTTGGGTTTTTTATATGCAAATAAAAAGCAAATTACTAATAAATTATTGTCGAAAAGGGGTAACTAAAAAAATGATTTGCATAAAAAAAATTAAATGGTGTTGTACCTTTCTTTTTCCTTCCAAAGTAGTGACACAATGAAATGAAGAAAACATTCAAGATCTGGGCCTTTATTCTAACAAGATGCCTATAACTTTGCATTATCATGACAAATTAGAACATTAATTTAGCAGAAAATAAAACAAATAAACCACCTAATCGAAATCTAGAGCTGGAATGGAAAACCATGCTTTTTTTTTCTTTTTTCTATAGAGCAAAGCTACAGAATGCCTTTTTCACGTGATGTAGCTAAAAAAAGTGATTTTACTATGTGTTTTAAATATTGTGTCTAAAACCAGTGTCACTTCAATTAGTTCATTTGATTAGGCTTTCACAAAAGCTTCATTTATCGCTAGTCGAAGCTTAAGCATAATAAATATTGTGTCTAAAACCGGTGTCATTTCAATTAGTTCGTCTGATTAGGCCTTCACAAAAGCTTCATTTATCGCTAGTCGAAGCTTAAGCATAATAATAAGCAAAAGTAACTGAAGATAAAATAAAGATAAAGAAACATTACACATCTAAATGCGAATAGTGATGCCAAAAAAAAATAAAGGAAAGAAAATACAAACAGAGGGGTTGTACGAAAGTTCAACTATTTCACCCGCGTCGTTCTATAGATCTCAAAAATGAGGCTAAGTGATTAAATAAGTGAATTGAACACGTAGAATTTCAAGTTACAGTTTATCATTTAGGAAGCTCAGTGTATATACCTAAGCTACCAGCCAAATATCCCAAACGACTTTATTTCTAATGCCAAATATGTGAATTTGAACTCAAAGCATATGCTTAATTAAAAAAAAGCTCAAGGCATATACATAACATAATCACACATATAATGGACCAAGACCTTGAAACTCAATGAGACACCTAATTTATGTGTATTTCAAAAATGAAAATAACAACCACAATGAAAGTATTGTCGTACAAGAGTGCAATACTTTATGTAGTTGTGTATATTTCACTGATTGCAAATGCAATTTTTATGAAAGAACTTGAAATGCATAACCTTGAAAATATTTTTAAAACATAACAATTGAGAAACAAATACAAAATACTAAAATAAGAAACACAAAATTGAATGAAGTAAACAAAGGTACATTGTAAAGAGTAACAGTGTGATAAGGATAATTTCACCAATTTTTTTGTTGTTGCAGGAAGAGAAGGAAGAATGTAATTTGAAGGTTCACAGCTACTACTATAAGTGTGTGATTGTGCAATTGGCTGGTTGAGGAGTATTGAATCCCATGACCACCTGGTGAATATGAGAATAGTCTTATGAAGAAACAGTATGTGGGAGCAGTCGCATAATTAACCATGGAATATGATATAAAAAATTGACAAATAAATCTAAAATATTTGGTAATGATTCTTGTTGAACATCAGAATTTTTTAGCTAAAGGTTAGTACAAATTTGTTGGTGATGGGTGCACGTTAGGTGCAAAATTTGTTCCATAAGCTATTTATTCATGACCTGAGTCATTGAAAGAGTCTCCAAGCTCATTTGTTACATTTTGGATGTGCTCTCATAGCCATGGTTTAAAAAAAAAAAAAATCAACCAAGACTTGCATGGGATCACAAACATCTCGGTCATACTCTAGTAGCAGGTGGTGTTTAAAGTTAGCAAACGGTTTATACACATGTTATGAGTGGTTACTTCAAGACAAATCTGCCCATCAAATTGTGGGATAAAAGGAAGCCCCACTACCTAAAAATCTGTTACTAGTAGAAGTTAAAAACAGTTGGCATATCATGAGAGAACCACCAATCACTCATGCAGCTTGACACCTAGCCCACTAAAGTCTTATATCAGCTAATGTTTGCCCTTTAAGAAAAAGCAAACAGAAAGGAGGAAAAACAAAACGGTGAACAAAAGCAAGAAAATAAGGTGGTTAGCAAAGAAAAGAGAAAAGGAAGGAAGACAGCAAAAACAAAAAAAAAAAAAAAAATTCGAAGCTTCTGTTCAGGTAAAAAAATTATGTTTACTCTTTCTTGATGATTTAATCTTCTAATTTTTTTTATGGCAGCAAATGTGTTCAAAGCCACTTCAGCTCGAAACAGTTGTGCCAACTCTGAATCATTCAAGCTACGTATTTGAGGAGTTTTCAACTCCTAAAGTTCTCTTAAAGCAAGAGATTATAATTAATGGATATATGCTATCTTGAATGGATTCAACCTATATTAATAAAACTCGTATAATTCATCGTTATATGAATGAAGTCGTGTTTGACAAAATATTCAAATTTTTGTCCAACAGTTCCTTGAGAATTTCTCAATCAATATCCTATTACAGTGTTTTTTTTATACAGATAACCATCTGCATAATAAAAAATTATATCATCCCAAAATAATAAAATTCATTGATTATATAACCAAACTACATATAACAGATATAAAGAAGGCAGAGAAGCTCACGCAAGTATTGAGTTGCTGATGCAGTTGGATAAGTTCTGATCCCAAAAAAAAAAAAAAATCTGTTCACCTGGTTATTCTCATCAAATTTATTTGATCATTTTAGATGGCAATCCTTATCTATGGCTTTCAAGATATGGAAAACCAACGACCGGCTATAGCCAACAAACAAGTTGACAAAATCAGTTGCAAAATGAGAATTGAGAGAGAGAGAGAAAACATATTGAATAACCTTGGAATAGAGAAAATGTAGAACACTCACTGTTACAGGATCATGGTTATTTGCCATATGGATTGCTTGTGTTGTTTCTCTACAAATTCCTAGCTGCCCATCCGCCAAACCGTAAATGGTAGTGGGAGAGATGTGGCGTCTAAGGTTTGTATTGAAGGTGAGTGTTCATTGGGGTGTTTTGCGTTGTACATAAAAATTGAGAATTTTTAGAGCCTCTCAGAGAGCATTAAAATAGAGTATTAACCGTGATTTAAATTTAGATTCAAATTTGAGTAAAAAGTTTGATTTGGTATAAAGAATTATAATAGGCAAACTTAAATATATACTCAAATATTTAAAAAAATCTCTTATTTTTCCAAAACTCATTTTGTTTTTTTTGTCATTCAAATCATTATATTTGATAAAATAAATAAAACTTTCATATCTCTCCATAAGTAATTCAAAAAAAAAATTAATTTATATAACACTACATGGGAATAAAGAAACCACTCCATAATTCTAAGATTGTTAAAATCTATTATCATTTTTTATAAATCCAAATAAAGAAAAAAAAAAAAAAAAATATAACTATTTTGACAAAAGTCTGATTTCTAAAACACAAAAATATACGTTTTTAACAAAAATGGAAGATTAAATAAATAAAATGACAAATTTTTAAATTTGTGGGTAGCGAAGACTTAAAATTTCAGAAAGAATCGGTAGTCTAAAATTGTATTGTCGATAGTGTTTAACTCAAAAAAATCAAAGAAAAATTTGATTCATAGACTTAGGGTTTATATTGTATGAAAGATGGATGAGATTAAGGTTTTGAAAAATACAAAAAATCAAGAAGATGAAAGATGAAAAGGAAAAAATTTACCTACAAGCCTTCAAATGATTTGTAAAAGTTTTGGTGATGGTTGGCGATAGAGTCTTTTAGTTTTAAACAGGTTAAAAAGTTATCGTTAGAAATTTGGTATAGAATTTAAATCTGCTTCAATTTGAGTCCAAAATCATTGACAAAAAATTGTGAAATTATGTTCACTAATTCATACATAATTTAAATTGTATGTATACAATAATGTAATATCCAAATATATTGCTTTTCAATGGTAGTATTGCATCACAGTGTAACATTTCAAAGTGATACTGTTATTAAATTTGGGAACAAGCAGAGCTATTTAACATTAAAAAATAATATAAAAAATAAAATTTAAAATCTGGGTCCAATCATTAAGGTATATTCCTTGTGATATAATTTTGAATTTTAAATATATTCAATATCTTAAAAATATGAAACCACTAATATAATAAATCAAATCTCATAAAAAATGAGACTGCCAAACTAAGAGGATTTCAAATAAAGAAAATGAGTACTTAACTACAATACATTTCAATATATTATCAACAAAAGATTTTAGTCAACGTATTTTCTTAAAATTAAGTAGTTTTAAAGGTATTTACTCACAAATTTTCAATTATTTTATTGTTGGTAAAATTTTGTCGTTAAAACTTTTATAGACAATTTTTATTGTGGTCAAGTAATAAAGTAATTTTGTTGCCAATCGTAAAAATTTTATGATGAATATTATTGTCTTTAAAAAATGACTAATGAGCAATAAATTTTTTGTCATTAAATAGCAATTGCAAAGACGGCCAAACTGTTCACGCTCCTCGCACGTTGCAAATCTAATGAATTTCTTGTAAATCACGATCCAGGGAATATCGAAAATTCATTGTAAATCTAATCAATTTTTTTCTCTACTTCACTTCATAAACTGTTATTTGCGTTGTGCATATATTTTATATTTTTTAGTTAAATTATTGGGTAAAATATAATGTTGGTTTTTGAAATATCAGTCCCTAAGGTTTTTAATTTGTATCTACTTAGTTCAATCTCAAATGTCTGTTAGAATATTAGTATCGACTTTGATCACGCATCAATCATATGGGATTAAATAGATATAAATTAAAAATTTTAGGAACTAAATAGATACAAAATTAGGAACCACGTGATTGACATGTGATTAGAACCGTTACAATTTTATGACGGACGTTTGGAATTGAATCACGTAAATATAAATTAGGAATCTTAGAGACCAAATAAACAAGTAAACACATACTTTGCCAATCAATAGTGTACTTTACCCTAAATTATTATTTTTTGTAATTTTTAATTTTGTTATCATACAATCTGTCATTAGTTTACCGAATAATTGAACCTAATAAACCATTGATTTGATCCCTTTGTCATTCCATGTCGAGTCTGGTTATGTTAACTGTGCCCTCCACTGTTATATATATCCATCCATCCTTCTCTTTAAACTCGCTAACTCTTCCCCCAACTCTTCACAAGAGAGAGGGAGAGGGGACAATGGAGTCCGTTTGGGCTATTGTCTCAGTATGCGCCCCATACCTTGTCTCTCTCTTAGCTTTGCTAGTATGCCTGGAACAGATTTCTTACTTGAAGAAAAAAAGGAACATCCCAGGCCCAAATCTGGTCTTCCCATTCATCGGCAACGCAATTTCCTTCGTCCTCAACACCACAAAATTCTGGGAGCTCCAATCTGCCAATGCCAAGTCCTCCTGCTCCGGCTTCTCCGCCAACTACATATTCGGCCACTTCATGATTTTCATCAGCTCCAGCGACCTCACCCTCAAAGTCCTTGCCAACGTCAGACCCGACGCCTTCCAGCTTGTCGCCCAACCATTCGGCAAAAAACTCTTGGGCGATCGCAACCTCATCTACTTGGTCGGTCAGGAACACAAAGACCTCCGTCGCCGAGTCATCCCAAACTTCACCCCGAGACCTCTCTCCACTTACATTTCAATCCAACAAATCAACATCCTCAAGCACTTGAAATCATGGGTACATTTACAATCATCAAGGACCCCCACAAAACCAATCCCTCTGAGAAGCCTCGTTCCAGATATGAATCTCGAAATCTCCCAGGCAGTGTTCGTTGGTCCTTACTTAAGCGAAGAAGCAGTGAGACAAAGATTCAATGAAGACTTTAATTTGTTTAACGCTGGCATGATCAACCTTCCAAACGATTTTTCTGGATTCGCTTTTTGGTACGCCAGGCTCGGGGCCCAAAGGCTTCTCCAAACTCTAGCAACATGCGCAATGGAAAGCAGAACGCGAATGATGAATAATGACGGTTTTAAGCCAACCTGTATGTTAGATTTTTTTATTATACAAGAAAACATCAGAGAAATCGCAGCCGCCAAACAAGCCGCTGTTCCTCCTCCTCCTCCTCCTCCTCACTCTAGCGGGAGGGATGAAGAAGTTAGTCAACTTTTGTTGGATTTGGTCTTTGCCGCCCTGGACACTAACACTTCGTCACTGCTCTGGGCAGTGACTCTTTTGGATTCACATCCTGAGGTCTTGGCAAGAGTGCGTGAGGAGGTCGCCGGTGTCTGATCGCCGGAGTCGGACACACCCATCACCCCTGAACAGCTTAGCAAAATGCGGTTCACAAAAGCAGTGGCGAAGGAGGTAATAAGGTTCCGACCTCCGGGGACTCTGATCCCACACATTACTGTAGGGGACTTCCAGTTAACAGAAAACTACAAGATTCCGAAGGGCACTATTGTTTTTCCATCGGTTCTTGAGAGTTCGCTTCAGGGGTTTGTTGAACCGCACCGGTTTGACCCGGACCGGTTCACGGAGGAGAGGCAGGAAGATCGGGTTTATAAGAAGAATTATTTGATGTTCGGAATTGGGGCCCACCAGTGACTGGAACAGAGTTATGCCATCAACCACTAGGTGCTCTTCATCGCCATTTTTACCTCGTTGATTAATTTCAAGAGGCACCGGACGGACGGTTGTGATGAAGTTATGTATGTCCCCACAATTATTAAGACTATTGCAAAGTTTTTTTTTCCAAGAGGTGCAGCCGATTTCCACATCTTTTGGGACGAACTTACTAGTTTTATATGCAGGAAGTAAGAAATTATTCGTATCTGAAAACATGATTTAAAATAAAAAATATTTTATGATCAACCAAAATATGAGCATATATTAAAATTGTTTATAGTATATTCTAAAATTAATCATAAAGAGGATGTTTTAAAATTGTACTAGTAACATTCGTTACTTAATCAAATAAAAATATAAGTTTATTTATCATGTTTTTACTTTATTTTATTTTAATATACATAATATCTTCCATAAAACATAAGTTAAGAAGATAATTTTTCAAGGGGTTGAGAAGAGAATATATTTACTTCTTAGTATTTAACTCTTAAATGTTCTTAGTCATAAGATTACTATGTGGACACTATATAATCTAGATAGATTAGCATACATTATGTTTGTTCATATTTAATATGAGATTACTCGTCCAAATCATTAGTATAAGAACACTAAAGCAAGTGTGTGGGTGTTTGCTAAAGAAAAAATACATTGAATATGACCATTAACGAACGTATGATTTTTTATATGGAGTTTTATATACATGTCAAAGTTAAATCTTAGAGTTGTAGTTATGTAATTGATCCTTAGATTTGAGACACCATGACTGTCTTTTGTATGGATTTCTATACTTAAACTATATAGCATAGTCATATACTAATCATGTAACATGAATATGTATTTTTGGACATAATTAGACATACATGGAGACTTATGAGTGTATAACATGTAATCTATCACCCTTAGTAAATAAATGGAGACTGCATTATGTGATCTTTTAGGATATGACTCAAGGAGTCCTTGGCCAATGAAGAAGGAATATATTCAATGAAGTTTGAGGGCCGAGATAAGTATACAAAGCCTTCCAAGGAAATTGTATTCCAAATCGACTTGAAGTGCATCGAGATTCATCAGGCGGAAGAAGAGGTCCTTCAACCCATTAATGTGTAAAGGCTGAACAATGTAGAAGGAACATAGAGCTCGTTTATTGATGGAGCCCGGTGACAATAAACTGAGGAAATAGGCTATAGGGCCTACTTCACTAGGATGCAAACTTACATGGCAAAAAAGAGGGTCGTGACACTACAAGTAGCCAGTAGATAGCAAAGCACCATTACCATGGTGAAATGTCATGAGGGAGAGCCTAGATAGTTTACCTCCTAAGAGTTCCTCGAACTAGACAAAATTGATATTGCTCTTGCCAAACTCAACGACTTGGTCGAAGATTAGGATCTGTTACATGAAGTTAATCTCAGTGAGCTGGGGGAGCACCGTTTGACCTTTATTAGCAAACTGTTGGAGTCAAATTTTCAAGCACTACTTATACTACTATTAAGGGAATACTGTGATTGCTTCTCTTGGAGTTCTAAAGAGATGCTAAAGCTAGATCCAGCCTTAGTGGATCATTGACTACCTATCAGGAAAGGATACAGGTCAATTAAATAGGCACCAAGGTTGATACCCCAAGAAGTAACATTGTTGTTAAAGGAGGAGATTGAGCGCCTTTTGAAAGCTAAGTGCATTCAGGTGGCACAGTACATGGAATGGGTGTCCAACGTCGTATCAGTTAAGAAAAAGACTGTAAAGATCAAGATTTGTTGACCTTGCAACTCCCAAAGATGAATATGTCATGTTGCTGACTGATCAATTTGTAGGCGCAACAACCATGAATATAATCATGTCATTTATGGATGGCAACACAAACTACCATCAGATTTTCATCGTGAAAGAGTGCACATAATTGTTTTTTGATTTCCTGGGTCAATTGGGATGTTCAAAGGGAGAGTTATGTCATTTGGACTAATGAATGTAGGGCCCACATACCAGAAAACCATGAACATTATTTTCCACAACATGATCAGCAAGATCGTAGAGGTATACATTGATCACACTATAGCCAAAACTCAAAACATAGAGAGGCACCTTAATGATTAGAGAACGGTCTTTGAGATAATACATGTTAACCAATTGAAGATGAACCCGCTAAATTGAGTCTTTGGGGTCACAGTGGGGAAATTTTTTGAATTCTTGGTACACAAAGAGGGAATTAAAGTAGATCAAAACAAGGCAAAAGCTATCATAGAGGTCGAGCCTCTGAACACCAAGAAGGAGCTTCAACGCCTAATCGGTCAAGTCAATTTTCTTTAACAATTCATTACCAAATGCGCAGGGAAAGTACAGGTGTTCTCACTACTCTTGAAGCTAAAAGGCACAAAAGATTTCAAATGGGAAGCGCAATATCAAGAAGCTTTTCGCCAGATCAATGAGTATTTGGTGAATCTTTCAGTCCTCATGCCACCTATTAAGTGTAGGCCACTACTATTGTACTTCTCATTTGCACACGAGTCTATTGGATATTTTCTTGCCCAAAATAATAATACAGGCAAGGAACTAGTCATTTATTATTTGAGTAGAATTCTAACTCCGACCGGGCAACGATATAAGCTGATTGTGAAACTTTGTTTAGCATTACACTTTGCATCACAAAAATTAAGAATTTATATGATTTCAATTTTGTGTATGCTGTTGCACAAACTGATGTGATTAAGTACATGTTAACCAGGCCGATTATGGGGGTTAAATTGGCAAATGGGTTTGGCCTTAATGGAGTTTTCACTCCAATACTTTTCACAATGCGTAGTGAAAGGCCAAGTATTGGCCAACTTCTTTGCAGATCATCCTTGTGTAGAAGTAGAACAAGATACAAGGGAATCAATTGGTTTTCTAGGAGTACCTGTGGTGTCATTAACACCATGAAAATTAAGGTTCGACGGGTCATGAACGCATGAATCTGCAAAGGTCAGAGTGATTATAGAATCACCTCAGGGCCATGAAACCCAACTGTCATTTAAACTAGAGCTTGAATACACGAATAACCAGGCCAAGTATGAGGCATTGATTATTGGGCTATCCAATGCAAAAGTTGGGAGCTATGCCCATTCCACTCCATTGCAATGTCGTTGAAAACTTTTGATGGTGTGACATTGTGAGCAGTCCCATGGGAAATGAATGGTCGAGTTAATAACTTGACCCAACTAAGATCAGGTTTAAGGATTCCTCGAGGAATGGACGAGCAACTAATCAAGGTTCAAAGGAGAGTCTTGTTTCGTCCATAAAAGCTAAGAGGGTGGACCTCAAGGAATTATTGGTTGAAGTGGAAAAAGAAGACTGGAGGGTCGACGTCTTGTAGTTTCTAAGATATCAAAATAAGGATATAGAATAGGCCGTCAAAAAGCGGGTCGCTAACTATATACCCATGGATGGGGAACAATATAAGAAGGGAATGCATTATGAGTTATTTTTAAGGTGCATCGCCAAAGAAGATGTCATTTTGGTAATGTCCAAGAGCTACGAAGGCATATGTGGTGTGCATCAAGCCAGCAAGATGCGATGTCTAATTGGAAGATATAGCTATTATTTACCAAGTATCTTAAAGGACTATATCGAATATGCAAGGGATTGTCGAGCATGTCAGCGCCATGGGCCCATTCAAGGATGCTTGCAATAGAGAAGTAGCTTGTAACAAAGCCATGGCCATTTAGAGGCTGGGCCATGGATTTGATAGGAAGATATTTCCCCCATCCACAAGAAAATATTTTTTTATCATTTTAGCCACCAACTATTATTCAAAGTGGATAGAGGTCATTCTAATGAGAACTGTCAATCAAACTGACATCATATGAATGATAAAAAAGGACATAGTGCATTGATTTGGGCTTTCCCAGTACATAGTGGTTGACCAAGGAACGGTCTTCACAAGAAGCAAAGTCAAGGGATTTGTAGAGTAGTATGATTTCGACGTGATACAGTCAACCCCATACTATTCACAAGGGAATGACTAAGCAGAATCTACCAACAAGGTGATGAAAGAAATCATAGCAAAGATGGCGGAAGACAATTCAAGGGGATGACATGATAAACTATGGAAAGCACTATGGGCATACAAAATGTCTAAACGGTCTAGTACTGGAATTACACAATTCAAGCTAAGATATGGGCACGACGCCATATTGCCTATGGAGATTACCATAAAGTCGTTGCTAGTGATTTTACAGCATAGGTTAAGTCCAATTGAATACAATTAAGCCATGATGATCGAGCTTGAAGATTTGGATGAAGTGCGATTGGGTGCCTTGGATTGTATCAAGGTACAAAAGCTAAGAGACACCCGGGCGTACAATAGAAGGGTCAAAAACAGGACCTTTGACATAGGTGACTTAATCTGAAAAGTAAAGTTGCCTTTGAGACTCAATGATCCAACGACTAGCAAGTGGATTAGGGGGGTTTCTAGTTTTTCAGTTTGTATGGACATGGGTGGGTTGGGAGAAAGATAGAGAATAAAAAGATGAGCAGAAATGAGGGGAGAGAGAGAGAGAGAGAAAGGGGGAAGATGGGGACAAACTTGGTGATGTTGGGCGTCGCTGATGGCGTATGGGTATCAGAGAGAGAGAGGGGGGGGGGGGGGGGGGGGGGGGGGGCTAGCTCAGCCCGTATGGGGGTGCGGCTCGTATGTTGTTAGTGATTAATAGCACAGTGTGTTTGTTAATGAGGACGGTGTCATTTTGACACCAAACACAGCCGTTCAATTGTTGGCCAACAAGAAACAAAAGATATGTTTCCCACTTATTGTATGACGTCATTTTACACTTGTCTAAAACCACACTCTCGCACCTTTCTTTGGCAGACTCATCTCCGCTACACACTTCCCCCAAGGCTGCCGCCTCACCTCTCTATATCGTGTCAGCCACTCACTGCGGCCAACTATTTCGTTCTCCTGTGAATGATCCATATTGACTCCACTCCATCTCTTACCCAACTCCCAGTTAAAAGTTCAATGGTAAATCTTGAAACTGAGTCATTAACGATTCAAGAAATTGAGAAATGGTTTCAGAATTTTGTGGGTACTGCTTAAAACTTATGATCTTGAGGTTTTGGGTTTCTAGTGAGAGATTGAAGGAAGAGTTGATGGTCCTATATATACAAATAATTTTTTTTTTGCAACTGAATTTTTTTAATTATACATTGTGCTTGAAATACTAGTTTTCTGGGTGATTACACTACAAAATGGGAAAAGAGAGACAAATTCATGCGTCTTCAAGATGCAAAGAAATCTTTGGGAAGGACTTTTGTTTGACTATCTTTTGGTGGAAGAAATGCAAAAGAATTTTTGTTCAACAAGTTTTTTACGAAGACTCGTTTCGGGGAAAGAACAAAAAAAATTGTTGGTATGAGTGTAGTGTAAAATGGTGGCATATAATAAATGGGTATAGATTTTTTTTTTTCTTGGGGCCTAGCAATTGAAACGGTTGCATTTGGTGTCAAAATGACACCGTCCTCATTAACAGCACTGTGTGTTGTTACTCACCAACAACAGACAAGTCGTGCCCACTAGGACGTCTAATAGAGAGAGAGAGAAGAGAGAGAGAGAGAGATGGAAATATTACATAGTGCCGTGAAATTTGAAATTTTGGAGAGAGATAGGGAGAGTCGGGAGTGATTTTTTTCAATTTGAGAGAAGTCTTCAAGTCTTGGAAAGAGAGGATTGTCGAAATTGTTAGGCAGAAAAATATTTTTGGATGAGTTTTGGTCGTGGGATCAATAATTCAGAAACAATCTAAAACCATGAAAATTGCAAGACAAACTAAAGATTTGAATTCTTTATGTCCGTTATTATATAGATGTTCTATCTTGTCCTCTTAATCTTACATATCCAAATTTGTAATATTTTTCTATCATTACCCTACTCTCAAATCCAAATGAACAACTATCTATGTTAAAATGGTTTATTTAAAAAAAATAAAATTGAAATAGTTAGAAAGATGATTAAAAATTTAAATTTAAAATAACCTACAAAGTTGTGGGATATGTTAGAAAGGACAACTAGAATAATTTGATTAAAATGACGTA
>CAUOFW020006764.1:0-23042 GCA_963454935.2 Ilex paraguariensis | reverse complement strand
CTCTAAAGTTCTTTCAATTCTTTTGATTGATGGCCATAACTAGAGGCATGAGTCAAAACCCAGACAACCAACAATAAAATCCCCTGCCACCAGTTTTTCTAGTAGACCCCCCCCCCCCACACACACACACACAGAGGGGGATCGGAGACTTACTAGCAAAACATGTTGTGTCTCCTCGAAGAAAATCAATGCATCATAGCCCTTTTTCCCGCCCAGCAACAAGATTCCATCAGGATCCACCTCTTCCTCCACATCCCTTGAAATAGAGGCGAATCACCATTGCCATTCTGGTGAAAACATCGAACGTTAGCCACTGGGAGAAGAATTTGGAGATGAGGCGCAAAGTAGAGCTGAATCTAGCTCTGTCAAGAAAGTCCACGTGTAAAAAACCCGATCAGTGGGGTTTTTCGAGATCCATATATAAGGCCCCACGATCTAAAATGGAGATAACTTTCTCGGATACCAACCTTGAAGACTGCCAACTCCCTCACAGACGATCCCCTAGTCGTCAAGTCATCATTGCCAATAAGAATATTCATCGAATTCTGGTAGAAAATGATAGCTCAACCGATATCATTTTCTTGAATGCATTCGATCAGCTCAGAATTGGCCGAGAACAATTGTTGCCAGCCAAAAAACCATCTTGTGGGTTTTTTTAGAGAAATGGTATTCTTGTTGGGTTCTGTATAGCTCATTCTGACCCTCGGAGAACCACCTTGTCAAACGATTACCACAACTAAGTTCTTGATCGTGGATGCCCCATAGGTTACAATTTAATTATGGGAAAACATTCTCTTAATGCCATCAAGGCCATCCCTTTTGCCTATCATTTGGTCATGAATATTCCCACTGAGAATAGGGTCAACGTAGTGTGGGGAGACCAAAGAATAGCAAGAGAATGCTATATGTCGTCGATGAAGCAAAAAGAAGTTGACATAGTGTAGACGGATGATCTAGACATGAGTGATGAGTTGGATACCATGCCAGGAAGAGCTAGAGGCCATGTAGGTGGATAAAGACCCTGGTCATGTGGTCTTCATCAGCTCCAAGCTTATGGAGGAGATAAAGGAAAAACTCATCGTTTTCTTGAAATATAATGTATACGTCTTCACTTGGAGGCAAGACGACATGGAAATAATAGACCTGAAGGATATTTTTTCACAGACTCAACTTGGACCCTAACTTCAAGCCCATCAAACATAAGAGACGGAGTTTCGCACCACAAAAAGACAATGAGCCATCAACAAGGAAGTAGCCAAGCTTCTGAAAGTCAAGGCCATCAGAGAAGTTGACTATCCAGTTTGGTTAGCTAATGTGGTCCTGGTCAAGAAGACAAAAGGAAAGTAGCACTTGTGTATAGACTTTACGAATCTCAACCGAGCTTGTCCTAAGTATTGTTTTTCCCTTCCAAGGATTGACCTTATCATCAATGCTATCTGAGGACATGAGCTTCTCAGCTTCATGGACACCTTCTCGGGATACCACCAGATTAGGATAAGCCCTGCCGACAAGGAAAAGCCATCTTTTATAACCAAATAATGGACTTTCTGCTACAAAGTCATGCCATTTCGGGTTGAAAAACACTAGGTTCACTTACCAATGGCTCGTGAATAGGATATTCACCAATCAGCTCAACACCACCATGGAGGTATATATTGATGATATGTTAGTTCAATCTATCGAAGACGAACTTTACATCAATCACCTTCGGGAGTCTTTTCAGGTCATGAGACAATAAATGATTAAGTTAAATCCATCCAAATGTGCCTTTAGGGTCTCAACCAAAATATTCTTGGGCTTCATAATCAACCGAAGGGGAATTGAAGAAAATCTTGATAAAAATCAAAGCTTTTCTTGAAACGAAGTCATCATCAACCACAAAGGAGGTTCAACGGTTGATGGGAAAAATAGCCAATCTTAACAGATTTGTCTCCCAAGCAAGTGACACCTTCAAATGGAATGACCTATGTGAGGTAGCATTCTAGCACCTGGAAACCTACTTAAGCACAACTCTGATCCTGGTCAGCCCAAAAGAAAGGGAGATCCTCACCTTGTACTTGGTTGTGTTAGATTTTTTTGGGCAGTGCGGCGTCGATGAGGGAGGAATTAAAAGTGCAGATATCGGTGTACTTTTATAGCAAACGTTAAGAGGAGCGGAGAAAAGATACCTGAAAATAGAGAAGTTAGTCTTAGCTCTAGTGATGGCAGCTCGAAGGCTTAGACTATATTTCTAGGCTCATACGATCAAGGTGCCAACATACCATCCAATGAGGTCGGTCCTCTATAAGCTTGGATCCTTAGCCTTAGAGAGCTATTCAGCTCTGCCTCAAAGAGCTACTCAGTTCTTTCTATGAGAAAGGCTCCTCAACACCCCTCCTTGATGGGTAGTCGGGGCATGAGGTAGTTCAAGGGTTGTAGGCGTTGTCTTGGCCCTTTTTTCAGAACTAGAAGTGATCGCATCTTTGGCATGCCTGTGGTCCACTATAGTTTTTCTCACCAACTCTTGGGTCACAAACCGTCCTCGCAACACCTATGACGAAAAAAGTGTAAACTTAGTAAGGTGGAAAAACAACCAAAAGACAATGAGGACCTTGAGCGCAAAACTCACTTAGAAGATACTTCCTCTATCACAAGACCAGATCCTAGTTGTGGCACAATATGATCCTCAGCCATGACCAGGTCTTCGAAAGACCTAACACCGCAAACCTTAGCTCGAGTAACCAAAGCTACCAAGAAAGGTACCAACCAAACACCCCATCTACATATGGAGGACTTACGAGTGTTGCGAGGGACATCCCAAAGGTGGGGAACTCAAGGGGTATCACCAACATCCCCTGTTAGCTCCTAGACGTCCCTGAAAATGAAGAAAAAATCTCCTTTCCAATCCTCATGCTAAGTAGGGAAGTCAGATATTAACGCCTCATCTTTCACCCTTTTGGCAAAATAAAGGAAGCCCAGAGATGGAGAATACTTGAGGTGTAAGTAGTAAACAAACTCGGGCAATGTGGGGGGAGTCTCGATACCACTCTCCCGCCAAGGGACTAACAGACCCACCTGAGACAACTCGGATTCCGTCTCAATACTATTCAGGTCATATCGTGGCATCACAGAATCGTATTGACTGATTCGACGACGATAAATCGATGATTCAAGATTAACTCAAAAATAACTCGACCGAGTCGTACGAGATTTGGATGCCTAGTTGTCTATGCGGTAATAATAATATCTTATACCCAACCACCGACTCACTCTTCCAAGTAATGGGAAGATAGGAGAATAAAATAAAATTTTAAAATTTATTTTTTATAAAATTCTCAATATTTTGTTCAACAAGTCCTGACCGTTGACCAAGACCCCTTGCCCAAACTCTCCTTCCTCCGTCTATCGCTTCATTTCTTTCTACCCTTTTCCTCCCTCCCTCGTGTCCAACCCTTCACAGCTCCTCAGGCTCACAAATCAGTGATGGACTCTACCAATACCAAAGTAAGCCTCCTGGAAGGCCAATCATCAAAACCCACTAAAACCCAAAAGCCTTTGATCATCAGCGTCTTCTTCTCTTTCATCATCATTTTAGCACTGATAATCGGAGTATTAAGCACAAACCAATTTGTAAAAATCTCCAACCAGACCAATCCGTACAAGTCAATCCGAGCCATCTGCTCAGTGACTCAGTACATATACTCATGCTTCGAAACCCTCTCCTCCATAACCAAGAACACCACCACCACCACCACTTCAATCCAGACCAACTCAGAACTCATCATCACTCTCTTTCTTAAATTGGTCATTCAAGAACTCAGCAACCTCACTTCACTCCCCAAGACCCAAATCTCCGACTCGACCTATCCTAGAACCGAGTCAATTATCGCGAAGATTTTATTTTCACTTAATTGAATCTCTCTTCATATTTTTTTAACAAACTAAAAATTAATTTAATAGTAGTAATAATAATAATAATAATGAGTAATAATATCTTTTTTATACAATAATTATGTCAGTGCTTGATAAACAGTTACAAATAATTAATATTTTATTTCTATAATACTAATTAAATATGTTAATCGTACATCGCACAACCAAATTAAACATCAGAAGTAATGAAAAAAACAAGCCATCAACACATAAAAACTCATACATGCAACGAAAAGACCAGATCAATCTTCTTCGAGTCAAAAACTTCGTGTTGACGGGTCAATTCGTGTTAAACGGGTTAAACCCGAACACGACCCATTAACACTTCGTGTTGACGGATTGTGTCATATACGGGTTGACACAAAAAATTAATCAACTCAAACCCATTTATTCGTATCGTGTTCGTATAGAGTTATCGTATCGTATCAAAAATTACCACCCATAGTTTTTGTATGTGTTTAGTTCATTGGCTTTAATTTTTTGGTCATCGGGAGGTCGGTCTATTTTTGTAGATTGATTTGGATTTAAATACACTGAAAAAACATATTTAGGATAAGTCTATTTTGATTTTTATTGTTTAAAATACCTTTAATAATTATATTTAATCAAACTTGTTTGAATAAAATAACAACTCCTAAATTAGGAATTGTATTAGTATTAACAACTTCTAACTTGTAAAGTGTGCTAGCATTAAAATTATGTTTGTATCATATACATTTATAGTAACATTAAATAGTAACACACTTAATAAAAAGATAATAACATCAAGCAAACAGTAATTAGTAGTCTTAAAAATACTAATTTGTAATACGTTCAACAAACAATAATTACTAGTCTATATAATAAAACAAATAAGAAGTTGAATTTTATCCTATATACATATTTTTCCTTAAAATTATCACATCACTCATTTCTATCAGATGTTCAATTATTTAATATTTGACTAATTTGTACATTAATATAATTTTTATTTCATACATTATCCATATACTATATTATGCATATGTTGAAATTTTTTTATCAAATTACGTATTTTTAGCAAATTTTGTCAATATTTTTAAGAAAATAATGGGTAAAAATAAATTTTGAATGAAGTAATCAAATAAATGAAGAAAAGGCACGAAGTAACGAAAAATTGAATTAAATTTTGAAGAATACAACACTAATTTTTTAGAAATTTCGGCAAACCTTCCTCTAAAAATAGGAGTCTAAGAAGATTTCAATCTGTCGACAACACTCACAATCATATATTATAATCATAATAATGTCTCGTACCACCACAATTTAATTTTATTTCTACCACAATCATCATACATCACAACTCAATTACATACCCAACCATCAAATTCACATCAAAATCAAACATATCCTCATAACAATGTGTAATTAGTTCGCCATACTAAACACAGAACAAACAAAACAATTGCAAACTACACACAAAAAACACGTGTACAAAGACACAAAGAACTTCCTTCAACATTATCTTCATTAAAGTTAGGAGTTACCACCACACAAATGTCTTATTGTAATGAACTTTAACCCGTATCTGAAAGCACGACGTAATTCAAAAAAAGTGACCATTGATCTTGAATACAATGAAAGAAGAAAAATAAATACCGTATATCATCATTAATTCTCAATCTAGTTGGTCGTTCATAAACATCAAGGAGAGCATGCACAAATGTATGTGTGAGTAGTGGCGTCTAAGTATTTCTAAGTTCTAACTAATTCAATTTAAGTTGTGTCTTATGTATCATACAATTCATAAAAAAATCCAACATTGATTGTAGATTCAACAAAAATCAAACACTGACCATAGACACTACTAAAACTGAAAACCTAAATTGCATCCTTAATACACCCACACTTTGCATACATGCTCAACCAAGTTTTAGGAATATGAATATTCTCGTGAATACATTATGCTGAATAAAAAAATAGTCAATATTTAAGTATAACATCTTTTTTGTTTTTTTACACAATTTTGACAACGTTTGAAAGGTTCTCCTAAAAATAGGACCTCTAGAAATATAGGCAACCTATAAAATGCTAAATGCACGTGTTGTGTGAGTGTGTGTCTGCTAAGTGTTGTTTTAGGGACATTTGGTCAAACATCTGTGTGTGTGTGAGCGTTTTGTGTGTGTCGTGCGTGTTGTGTAATGTGAAAACATAATTGATGAACTCAAGACTTTAAATTGAACTAAATTAACTCATAGTTCGTAGAGTTCATGGACTCAAGACTTTAAATTGAAAACATAATAGACTCGCAAAGTTATCATAAATCAAACTCACCAAAAATTAATGAACTATACGAACTATGATTGTTGTCAATGTTAAATAGTCATTCAGGTTATTGTTTATATATGAAAATCAATTAATGATCAAAGCAAGTTGTATTCCCATTGAAACATATTACAATCAGCTTGACCAACAAAACATATTACAGGTGTTTCAAAATATTCAAAGTTGAAATAAATACAAAAATATATTACAGGTGTTTCAAAATATTCAAAGTTGAAATAAATACAATAACAAAATGAACCAAAAAAAAAAAAAAGAACATTAAGATAATAAATGCCTAGCAGTGTGTAAGCTTGAGAAGCTTTTGTCTGACACAATTAATGGTAATTAGCAACTACCCAAATATTCAAAGCATGAGAGACTGTGACGCTAGAGTACCTGAGAGACAGTTGCAGAAGCGTTGGTCCTATTGTAATTGTCCCAAAGATCGATCTGCTGCTTGAGAGTAGTCCACAATGGGGAATAGAGTGCCGAAATCATGCGCAGGCACAAATTTGGGCATAGGATAAAAATCTACATAAAAGGAACAAACTAATGTTAGACCCACAACTTGTTTGTATTTTAACAAAGTCATATGCCCACTTTAATTCATAGAATCAATAGCATAATCAAATTTACAATTGAATATATAGAATAAAAGAACTTACAAAAGTAAAATTAGGAGACTTGGACGTCTCCTTTAACTTCAACTTGGACATCTCCTTCAACAAATATTTTACACAGAAAATAAAAAAAAATCAAAATCAATCATAAATACAAACAATTAATCACAAAAATCAATTCCAAAAAACACAATACGATAGATTGTAGCATCCAATACACACATTCATGTATAGAATTCCAAGAAACCTTAAAACACATGCATTAAATCAAGAAAGTCAAGGCCATTAAATTAAGCTTAAAAGAAACTACTCAATTTTCGATACACTTTAGCAATTCATATAAAAGAAAAATTAATCCCCAATTTAAAAAATGTACAACAATAATCAAAACTCAAATGAAGAAGTACAACATAGAATATCAAGAATAATACCTCAATATTGTTGTATTCACAAAGTTAACCTACTCCACAACAACCTTTAATCAACACCATCGACCAATGCTTCGACCACCTGCACAAATTAACCTTTCTCACTTAAGGCATTGTGTAAAAAAAGTTGCCAATTACAAAAAAAAAGGATAAAAAAAGAAAAGAGAATCCATTTGAAAATTCATTGCGAAGTTCTTTAGATTATTTAGATTTAATATTCTAAACCCAATACTCTAAAAAAAAAAAATCTATACAAAGTTCTTTCTATAAAGATGCTATGCCAAAAAAAAAAAGAAATCAACCTATAACCAATTTAAAATTCTCTGTCATACATAAGCACAACTCATTGATTAATTAATTTGTTAATTAGAAATTAAAAGTGTGCCTATTGTTCATTCAATCCAACTGACCATGTTTCCATGAGACATTTCATCAAACTAACCATGTGCATAACCAAAGACGTGACATTTGTTCAATATATAATCGAAAGGAATTCCATGCACACAATTTAGGAATGGGGAAAAGGCAAGGTAATTACCGATTTAGGCAGGAATTCCATGCTAGAAAACACCATTCCGAATTGCACAAACAATGAATGAATTACCACTACCACAACACCATAAATTGCCAACTAACAAAAGTGGCAAAAACAAAAAACTCATTAAGCAAAAACCTCATGGCGTAAATAAAAACCTCATTAGACTTTACTTGCGATATAGAAGATGCAATACAATAGGCTTTAATTTAGGTAGTCTTATATTAAGCAAAATTGCAACTGAATAAGAGTGAGATGCTCAATCAAAGGGCATTGAATTGTAACTAATGTAAAAGTAGTCAACTGATTATACTTACACAATTTGTAAATTTGCTCAGAATGTATTGCTAACATTAGCAAATGCATGCCTGAAAATCAACATTCCTCATTAGTGTGAACATTAACAAATGCATCAATAAATGAATATCCTTCTACCTGCATAGTGTTGCTCATTACTAATTCAAAAATGAAAAAAAAATGTGCATATAGTTTCCCAATCCATAAAGAAAATGTAAAAAAAAAAATTGCTGGACAAATGAAAAATAAACACAGAAACGAAAAACATGGGTTACCCATGGGATCATGTTAATTTATTGTTAACAGAGGAAATGAACACAGAAATGGTTATAAACAATCAATTTACCTTGATGACTATGGTTCAAAGGGCCTGTTAAGTGAGTGTGTGTCAAAAACCCTTGGGGCATTTCATCAAACAACTTATAGGTCTATACTGATAATGCTATTCTGTGGGTGTTTGTCAATGTGAGTGTGGCATTTTCTATTTTAGCAAGTGGCTATGGGGGTGTGTATTGTGCATCATTGATGTGTATGTGTGTACGTACGGGTTACGAGTTGTGGAAAGTTGATGGTGGAGCTAGAGAAGAGAGGGGAGAAAGGGAGAGAGATATACCTAGTGAGTGAGAGAGGAGCGATGGTGATTGTTGGCGAGGTTGTTGGTGGGTTTCCATGGTGGTAGTCGTTGTTCAGGCTAATACATAAGAGAGAATGGAGAGAGAAAGATCAGATAAAAAAATGGGGAAGAGAAAGGGGTTAACATACACATGAGAGAGAGAGAAACTGAGTGTGGGTGTGTGTATGGTAGCAGAGAGGACCGAGAGAGAGGGAAATAGAGAAATACATGGCGGCTGGCGCTGGTGACTCCGGTTGATGTTGTTGGTGCATCTGTCTCTCTTGGTGGCTTACAAAGTGAGAAGAGAGAGGGCGGAATGCCTGGGCGATGGCAGAGGAGCTATGACAGATAGGAGGAGACCTCGTTGAGCCATGGCAAAAGAGAGAGAGAGAGAGTCTGGCTTGGGTGGCGTGTGTGTAGTTGAATTGGGTGAGATTGGGAGAGGGAGGCAGAAGTGAGACCGATGAAGATTTGAGAAATTTTGAGAGGTGAGAGAGAGAGACGTGATTTAGGCAATTAACCTTGATTAATGATAAGAAAATTGGCCTTGATCGGTGGCGATAAAAGAATGAGAAAGAGAGATTTGAAAAAAGTTAAAATTACTGATAATTAAAATATGAAACGTTAGTGAGGAAGAAAACAAAATTCAGTACTCATTATAGGCCGTCAGATTAATATTTATGAGATGATTTAAACTGTCTTTTATGTTGGTATTACGTTATATATTAGATGTGTTAATATTTTGTCTCAAAATGATTTGAATTTTTTTTTTTTTAAAATTTAATTTCTAACTCTATTTTATTATATATATATATGTGTGTGTGTGTGTGTGTTTGTGTGCACACGCACGCGCTTGATATGTATTTGTAAATATAACGCGCCCAATATTACATACTCTTTCTTCCCTATGAAATTTGATGTCGCAGTTCCTGTTTGAATGGTAATAAAATATAGTTTCGTAAAAAAAATAAAAAATGATATACTCTTTCTTGGTCTGAAACTAATTGTACATGTTTGGGCAAGTGGTAAGTAAGTCTGGAATTTTTTTAAAGGAACTTATTATTTTTTTTTTCAAAAACAGATGGGCTGGCAAATGGAATTCAAAGTAGGAACATTTCAACAGAAATAATAATCCCTTTCTCACTCAAATGATTATATGTTTTCATTAATCATCTTCATTTGAGAGAATAGCACATAGTATAGTAATCATCTTTTGTATTTATTGCTCAAACAAATATCCTCTGAGCATTTTGGCCCTTGCGGCGCACCGTATATATATTTTGTCATTTTTTAAAATTTATTTATATTTATTTTTCACCTTATATTTAAGAAAATATATAAAAGAATAATACTAAATTATTGAATATTGAAAAAAATTATGCAAATAAATTTGAAAAAATAGTGGGGAGTTGATGATGAGTGGTTACAAAGACACATCATCGAATGTGATCGGAGAAAGTTCTAATTCGATAATTTAAAAAAGTAAAAACTCTAATATTTTTTAAGAATTTTATAGTGGCGTATAAAATGTGTATTAGTAATCAATCATTACATATGTATATATATATAAAAAAAAAAACTATCTTCCTTCCCCTCCACTCCCCCCCTCCCATCCCAAAAAAAATACAATTTTCACAAAATTATTAGTTTATTTAGAGTATCTCTAATTGTGCTCTCTATTTTTGAGAGCATCTTTTCTCAAATAGAAAATATTTGTAATAGAAAATTATAATAGAGAGTAATTTTTACACACTACTCCAAATAAGACTCTATTTTTATCATTTATTTTTTGTCATTTTTGGTATTAAATTTGGGTTTCCTCATATTTTTTCTTTATTATTTTAAATGAAAATGTTTATCTTAAATGTTTTAGATAAAAAGACAATATATCTTTTTTTTTCTTTCAAAAAAAAAAAATAGATTAGAGAGTAAATTTTATTTTAGAGAGTCTAAATAAAAAGTTAATTGGAGAAGAGATTTTAAAATTGACTTTCTGTAATACTCCATCTGTTCCTAAATATCTGTCATTTAAGGTTTTTGCACAGGGATTAAGAAAGCTATTAAATAATTGTAATATGAGTAAAAAATAATTACACAAGACTAAAATACATTTATTCAATATGTATTGGGAAGGAAAAAAATATTAAAGACACTTAACCTCCACCTAATCTAATGCATTGAAAAGTTAAGGGTAAATTTAGAAGAAAAAATATTAATTATGTTTTGGTTTCATAAAACGACAGATATTATGGAACAAAAAAAATTATGTAAAACGACAAATATTTAAAAACGAAGAGAGTAAAAAAATTAAGTGGTGGGCACCTAAAGGAGTACTCACAGGCTTTGAGTTATCCATACCAAACTGAGAAAGTATCTTCTCCAAGTATTTCTGCTGTGACAAACACAATCTACCCTTCTTCATGTCTCTCAAAATTTTTATGCCAAGAATTTTCTTAGATGCACCCAGGTCCTTTATCTCAAACTCTTTGATGAGTTGAGACTTCAACTTGTTGATTTCCACCAAGCTCTTAGCAGCAATGGGCATGTCATCAACATATAAAAACAAGTAGATAAAAGAATAATCTGGTAGCTTTTTAAAGTACACACAATGGTCATACTCACTTTTGGTGTAGTTTTGTTTCAACATGAATGTGTCAAACCTTTGTACCACTGTTTTGGCGATTGCTTCAATTCATACAATGACTTCTTAAGTTTGCACACATAAGATTCTTTACCAGCAACCTTGAAACCTTTACGCTGAGTCATGAAGATTTCCTCCTCCAAATCCCTATGGAGAAATGCAATCTTGATATCCAACTGCTCTAACTCAAGATCAAATTGAGCCACGATGGCTAATAACACACGGATTGAAGTATGCTTCACCACTGGTGAAAAATGTCTCATTGTAATCCACCCCTTCCTTTTGCGTGTAGCTCTTAGCTACCAACCGTGCTTTATATCTAATGTTATCTGTCCCTGGAGAACCTTCCTTTTTTGAGTACACCCATTTGCACCCAATTTCTTGTTTTTTCTTTGGCAATTTGACGAGCTCCCAAGTATGGTTTTTGTGAAGATAATTCATCTACTTATTCATGGCAGTTTTACATTCTTTATAGTTATTGTCGTTTATTGCCTCCTGAAATGTAGATGGTTCATCACCCACCATGCTAAGTGCATAACATAGCATATCTTCAAAACCCTAACGAATTGGTGCTTTAACTATCCTTCTAGTCTTCCCAGTTGCTAAAGATTGTTGTGGTGGTTGCCCTTCTAATGTCCCTTTGTTTGGAACAATATCTTCTAGAGTATTAAGCTCCACCTCCACAAGATCACCATTTTCCTTCTCTATCTAAATATTCTTCTACTTATAGGAAGTTAGAATAGTAGACTCATCAAAGATCACATCCCTACTAATTACAAACTTGTGCAATTTAGGGCACCATAATCTATAACCCTTCATTCCAGTTGCATATCCGAGAAAAAATCTCTTCTTAGCTCTTGGGTCAATCTTAATTTCTTTGACATGAAACTAAGCTGGACACCCAAAGACTCTAAGGGAACTATAATCAGCTGGCTTGTCTGACCATACTTCATTAGGAGTTTTACACGTTATAGTTGTTGACGGTGGTCGATTGACGAGAAAACACATCGTGTTAATAGCCTCAGCCCAGAATTCTCTATCCAATCCAGCATTGGATGGATTGGATAACATACACCTTGTTCTCTCCAATAGAGTCCGATTCATTCTCCCTGCAACTCCGTTTTGTTGTGGAGTTCCCTTAATAGAGAAATGTCTCGCAATACCTTCATCTTCATAGAACTTCAAGAATGACTGATACGTGTACTTACTATTATTGTCGGTTCTCAATCGCTTGACCTTTCTTCTGGTTTGCTTCTCAACCATGGCTTTCCACTTTTTCAATGTTTCAAATACCTCATCCTTAGTCTTCACAAAGTATACCCA
This sequence comes from Ilex paraguariensis, assembly GCA_963454935.2. Taxonomy (NCBI): domain Eukaryota; kingdom Viridiplantae; phylum Streptophyta; class Magnoliopsida; order Aquifoliales; family Aquifoliaceae; genus Ilex; species Ilex paraguariensis. Next base: position 10,390 of record CAUOFW020006764.1, on the reverse strand, counting down.
TACTTTACGGGATAAGTCATCAATAAAGGTAACAAAATATCTAGATCCCCCTTTTGAGACTACCTTTGAGGGACCCTAAACATCCCAATGAATGTAGTCAAGAGTGCCTTTAGTGTGCCAGATAGTTGTGCTAAACTTCATCTTGCACTGCTTACCAAAGACACAATGTTCGCAAAAATTCAACTTGGTCGTCTTGACGCTACCAAGCATGTCTTGTTTACTTAAGACTTCCAATCCTCTCTCACTCATATGGCCCAAACGCATATGCCACATATGAGTAGAGATTGAATCACCATCTCTTAATATAGACACTATTGCATCATCTGTCACTATACTGCCTGATAGAAAATATAGATTTCCTATCTTGCTCCCTTTCATCACAACTAAAGCACCTCGAACAACTTTTATAACTCCACCTTAGGCCACAATCTTGCACCCATTGGAGTCTAGTGCACCTAATGAGATAAGGTTCTTCAACTCTGGAACATGTCTGACTTCTGTCAAAGTTCTCACAATTCCATTATGTAGCTTAATTCTGATAGTTCCTACCCCAACTATTTTACAAGCCATGTTGTTGCCCATCAAAACATTGCCACCATTCAATTCCTTGTAAGAAGAAAACCAATTCCTATTGGACACATATGGTATGAACTACCAGAATCAAGAATCCATCTGTCTGACGCACTTATATTGTGAGGCAAAACTGACAAATATTTTTGGCATTATCCGAATTGTCTTCAGCAACACTGACAGTATCAGACATCTTATCTTTATTGTTCTGATCCTTAACTTTATGCTTCAGACAATCAGCTTTCCAGTGCCCCTTTTTATGACAATAGTGACATTAAGAATTATTTCGATCTTTAACTTTAGATTTAGATCGAGATCTATTACTTCCTAGATTTCTATTCTTTGTTCTCCCTCTGACTAATAGACCCTCTGCCTGAGAGTCGATCTTAGGAGTCTTCTTTCTGAACTCATTAGAAAAAGTGATGAAGTAATATCATCGAACTCAATGGTATCCTTCACAAAGAGCAATGCGGTGACAAAATGCTTGTACGAATTGGGTAACGAGGACAACAGTATCATGATTTTGTCTTTATCTTCCAACTTAATCTCCATGTTTAGTAGTTCATAAACAATTCTATTAAACTCGTTAAAATTCTCATACATGGATGTACCTTCCTTTATACAAAACGTATAGAGTTGTTGCTTTAGGTACAATCAGTTGGTCACATTGTCATGCGGAGGTTTTCAAATTTCAAGCAAATATTTGCAACTGATTTATCTTGCATGACGTTGTACATAATTTCTTTTGCCAGACACAACCAAATCGCACTACATGCCTGAAGATCGTATTCGTTCAATTTGTCGTCGTCCACATCTTTAGGTTTACCTTTCAATGCTTTGTGTAGTCCTTGTTGGATTAGGGCATCTTTAACTTTGAATTGTCAAATTCCAAAATTGTTCCTTCCATCAAATTTCACCACCTCGAACTTAGAATTCGAGATCTTAGGAAGTTTCGTCACCATGACTTTAAAACTTGATCTGGTGAGGTCCTGAAAAAAAGAAAAACTAGTGCAAACAATTACAATACCTTGAATAGTACTATGTAAATAGTACTGATGAATAGTACTGTATGAACAGTACCCTATATATATTGTACTATATGAACAGTACTCATATATAAATAACCAGAATTAGTATTGGCTCTGATACCAATTTGTTGCAAAAATTACCCCAGGAATCGAATTTGAACCGATATTGACACTCACACTAAAGGAACAATCACACAAGACAAAATAAGTTTCGTGGTTCGGCAATTACTTACGTCCACGATAACAACGATCAAATGTTTTCACTATTTGGAGTAAACAGAGAGTATGAGAACAATTGTTTCAAATCTCACAAGTACTCACTCGAACAAAATAAAATTACTCGATATCTTACTGGTATCACTCAAATTGATACCAAAACATCATTTAATGCTTGTACACTACAAGCACTGAAAATAGTGAAGTGATTTTCGGATGCTTGAACCACTGGCTAGGCATCTCTTTTCATAGGCAAACTGGGAAAGAAATGGACAAAGACTCAAATCTGTAAATCAAAGCAATTAATGCGGAGATCAGATCCGAACTACGTATGATTCAGGCGTTCACGCGCAGCCCCATTTTTTCTCTTGACTTTAAGACACCAATTGTTGAAAAAACAACACCACCCTTTGTCTTCATGCTAGCCATAAGGCTGCCAGGCCATTTAATTCAACAAGTATTTCAGATGAAGTTTTAGTTTTCATGCTGGTTAGAGTGGTCCCTGTGGTATAAGTGGTAGTGAATTAGTGATGGTGCTGGGTGGTACTTCCGGTGATAATGGGTTAATGACAATATGACATGAATGTTGTGATGGGTCTTTTGTCTGGAGAAAATTGAAACAGGTCGAACGATAGATTATAGAGAGATCAAATGTACAAAGAATTTACAAGATTGAAGAAGCATTTTATAGCGACAAACCAGATAAATTAATAAGGGTATTTTGAATGCTTAAAAAAATTCATCATCTTTCACGAGTTGAGGAAGGTTTAGTATCACAAACAAAAGTCGAAGTTATGGAAATATCCGAAGTAATAATGTATAGACTATAAAGTGATTAAATGTTATATTCTCCATCCCAAGTAATAATGTATAGACTATAGAGTGATTAAATGTTATATTTTTTTCGGTCATTGAATCGTCACCAGATTACGAAGTCCAAGACAAGTTCAATTCATCTACATAGGACCCAGTATGAGTAGTTTTTTTTTTTTTTTTTCCTTTTTTAAAGCATTACAAGCATGTCTCCACAGAACAGAAAGTATATGATTTAATATTATACTCATGGCATTGATTAATACTGCTCTCTGGTTGGAAATCCAACCAAACTAATAGAGCCAATGTTACATATAGATGTGCCAAAGAAGATACAAATATTTTTCTCTGGTATTATGACTTCTAACCAACCCACAGAGAGAGAGAGAGACTATTGCTGTAGAAGACTTCTAAGAAAGTCTGCATTAAGTTCATCACTGTCCATGGAAGACAGTGATTGAGACAGTCTCTCACTGAGATCGTCCACCTCTCTACGCAGCCTCTTGATGTAACTGCACATTTCTTCCAGAATCTTTGATGTTGGTACCTATGAAACATCACATAAAGTTGCATCTTTAATAACATTACAACATCATATTTGTATTTCAATTTTACTTTCAAATCATCATAATTAATCCCGCCATTTAGTTTTATGCACGGCTCTTGATTCTCTCCAACAGAAACTTTTTCGTTCGTTTCTGCGGGTTTTATTCGTTTCTTTAACGTCAAAACCAGAAAATCACTTTGTCTTGTTGCTTTATTAACCCTGTCTTATAATTTATTCCCAATGCTCCTATATATGAAGGTTGTGTACACAATTCTGTTCATGCACCCCACCCTCCATCTCAAAAGATGAATCTTTAGTTGAAGCTTTTTTAGGAGTTCACTTCTATTTGAATCTGTATAGATACCACGCGGGACAATGACAAGTGTTCATTCTCCCAAAGCAACATGTCACGTGTTTGAGTCCAAAAATCAGCATTTACCAAATAGGGAGATAAGAGCGCTAATCATTTATCACTTTTAAACTCGTGATATGCGGGATCTTGTACATGTAATATATCAAGGGTAAAGCTAAAAATTGTCGTTTCAAATATTTCACTTTCTGCTTGACAGGTGAAATTTGCATTGGCACCCTCTGTAGTCTCTGTACCTTGATGCCTCCTAAGGTTACAGTAGAGCAAAGTCATACCATATACTAGGAACATGGTATCATTAATGTCATCAAAATGGCAGAAAAAGGAAAAAAAAAAAAAAAGAAACCATGGGGCATACCCTTGTGCACCTTGAAGTAGGATCTGGTAGCAATGCTTGTAGCTTCAAGAGGAGACCATTAATCTCATCTTGGGTGAAACCTGAACCTCTGTTATTTCTGCTAGACATGACTTATTCCTCTGTTTTTCTCTCTCTTGCACTAACTTTTGCAGGCAAGAGTGAGGGGGGGAATTTCAAAGGGGGAGGAATGAGTTGCTTAAAAAGGCAGCGGAGGATGAGACTCAAACTCTAATTAGCTAGGAAAAAAACAAACAACACAAGCATTAGCAGCTAGAATAGTCCTTACACAGGGCCCACTTGTCTCACTATGCTGCACTACATGGGCCCACAAATATATCGGCCCTTTGCTAATTAAGCCTTCTAATTAGACCTTTGGCCTGTATGTTTCCCAGCTTAGCTTCAACCACTGCATGTAAATTTCCCATTTATTTAGACGTGTCGAGCTTAGATTGGGGGTACTTGGGGTTGTATATAGATGTGTACATGCTACCAGAAAGATACCTTGTCCTTCATTTGTTTGTATGGAAATGGTTTTTTTCGGAGAAGAGAGGGGGGAGCTGTGGTCCCTACTTTGCTCTATTTCATTGCTTTCTTTGATTTAACACCATTAGAATTTTGTAAAGGGTGATGTTTGAAGACTTAAGTTTGTCTATTAACAATGTAGTTAGATGGAGTTGGTGGTGTTCATAGGGTTTATAGAATGAATTTATGTCTTTGTCATGATTTTTGGACTATTTGATGCAATTCTATAAAACCCTAAAAGATTTCATTAGTTTACTAATCTTCTTTTGTTTTTTTGGGTAATATAATTCAGTACTTGAAACCGGTTAGTATAGCTAGCTGACAAAGTGTCCTTAACGAAGACAAAAGCGAGATTAGAAGTACAAAATAAAATGATATAATTGACAATTCTTAACTTGAACTATCAACCAAACCCAAAATTGAGATAAAATTATTGAATATGGGGACTTATCACATTCTCATTATAATTATAATCAGGTTGACCCTCCAAAATTTTTTGATAAATAAGTCAACACGACACCAACAAAATACGACCAGACCTATCTCCGATTGGATGGCGATTTAAGTACTTAGCCGTTTTCTCACAGTTCTTTTGGGGTGATTTAAGAGGTAGATCTGATTGTGTATTGTTCAGCTCTTGGAAACCTTTTCAAGCATTGTTGATTTGTTATGATTGTTCTCCTATAAATCCAAGTAAATGCCCCCACCTGTTCCAGTTTTCAAACAACTTCATGTGATATATCGTTAAAAGATTGTGAACTTGATTGAATTTTAAGATTGAGAGATGAAACTGAAAAGACAAACATATTATTGTTTGTGGGACTAGAGAGAACAAAGAGACGAGAGAATTATTATTATTTTCACGAGAAGGCGTGAATAGTGCTACCCTTCCACTATTAAAAATTTTCTTTGGGTCACTCTAGGAATTTATCTGTATAATAATCCTGCACATGTGAGAAATAAAACTCATACGAGCCTGCAAGGATTAGTGATGCTCTAAGACACTCCATTATTACCTAATTACCACAAAAAAATAAAAATAAAAAAAGAATGCAGGATTTGATTCTTACTAGTTTCATACTAAGGGAAAGATAACTCATTATTTTGAACCTTATGGACTCCAATTAAAAACTGATGTTACATCAATGAAACTAGCATTTGAAGCATCTTGACCTAACAAGGTATATAACAGGGAATGAAGATCAACGATAATGTTACGATATGGATTCAGTATGGTATTAATACTTATTTGCAAGTATCGATTGAAAAATCATAAAAAAAAACTTTACACGTGTCAAAATTTAATTTGATAAAAGTGAAGATATGGTGTCAAAAAATAAACTTTTAATACTGGGACCCAAATCAGAGACTTTTTATTTTGAATTAGGGTTGATAATTGAGCGAAATTATTCAGATAAGACCCGATTCGAGTTCGGCTCGTATTCTAAAGGACGAGCCTATAAGGTTCAACTCGAACTTGTAAAATTCAACTTACTTATATGTAAAATAATCGAATTACTTAAGCTCAATTCAAGTTCAATTCATTTTAGGCTCAATTCGTTTAGAAGATTTGATTCATTTTTTTAAATGAGTTAACCTTAAATAATTTTGTAAACTAACTTAAAAAAATAAATTTGATAAATTTAATTCGACTCAATTAGCTACCCTCCTCTAAATGCCCCCCAATGGGATTTGGGATCATTTTCCATATGAGCAATTGGGACTGGGGGGTGGGGGAGGTGACTACTATTAGAGCAAATGCTAAATAGTTGGTTCTTTGTCTTTACTTACCAACTCATAAATTTGTGCAATTATTGCCACGTGACACATGAAAGTGTACAGTGGCCTTGACACGTCATGCTAGTGCCTTGTGATGTGGACACCTCATCACAAAGTTTAAAAGGACTCATGGCCCTGTCAATGCGAATCTCACGCGTGCTTAAATCTCATTCAATCTCCTCTTAAGATAAATTGATTTGACATTATACTGTTAATGATAAGTTGATTTGATATTATAATGTTAATGGGATTTTGTCTATACTGGGATGGGTCTGGTAATACGCAATGAAGGTGGGATGTTTGTTGCTGGGGATATCAAAGAAGCTAATTGCCTTGGGTGAGGTGTAAACTGCAGAGCTTATTGCGATCAGGGAAGTTGTGATTTTTATTAGGATTAGGTGCGATGAGATTGTGCTAAAAAGTGATCATGAATATGATTGACGATAATTTTGAGAATTTCTCTCATTTAAGCACGATTGTTGCAAATTTTTAGCGCATTTTTTTCTTATTTATTTTTTTTCTCTTTGTCCACCGTTAGACTATCAAGAAAATGTATAGCTCACTAGTGGCTAGAAAGACTAGTTGCGGTGAAAATGTTGATATTTAGAAAGAATTGACACCAAAATTTTTACTTCAGATTTATCTTTTTAATACAATGTCTAACGTTTTAAATTCAAAAAAAAAAAAAAAAAACACACCCTCTTAAGTAAACTAAGCTGTAAGATTCAAATACGAATCTAACATACACAAGGTTGTCCGAGTTCAAATCCTAGTTTTAATGGATCTTACATTGTTGATATCTGAGCTGTATATGGAGTAATGTTATCAGAACCAGACCGGTCATCAAACCGACTAGGAGACTGGGTCAATTGTTCACTAGTTCAACCGATAGATCAACTGATCGGACCGATCATATAATAAAAAAAATAAAATGCATATATACTAATTCACAGTTGTATTTCTGTTAATAATCTTAACATCAGCCTCATTCTCGTATTTAGCATTGGTTTAATTAACCGCTATAATATCGCCCAGCAATCTCTCTCTCTCTCTCTCTCTCTCTCTCTATATATATATATATATATATATATATATATATATATATATATATATATATGTAAATGTGTATCAACAATCAACTTCAGAGGTGGGTGATGGATTTAATCCCTTGGATTTCTTTCTCTTTACTTTCTTGTTGCTGGTTGCTGGGTTTAAATCCCTTGGATTGTTCATATAGCGAGTTAGGGTTCTTATTCCGTTGAGCAAATATGCACTGAGACCCAGCGCAAAGACTGAGGCTCGACGGAGCCAATACAAGGTCATTGAGCAGAACCATCCGACTTTTAAAAATCGGCCAATTTTTCAATTTTTAATTGATTTTCTTCCTTATACGGTTCAACTAGAGAATCGGACCGGTTAAGATCCAGTTCCCAGTTGAACCAGTCTGACCGGCCAGTCCGATTCATTATAATAACACTAATAAAGAGAATAATTTAAAGTATATATGTGTTCAAAGACATTATACAATATAAAAAATCGAATTGATCTTACAATATTTATATTTTAAATAATAATTTAATTTTTTTAATTATACAATTTAAAACTAAAATAAAGAAAGATATGTGTAAATTGATGAAATTGTTTATTATTGAAAAATGTATTGATTAAATTGTCTAACATTAGAGGATGTGCAGAAAAATTAATGTTTTTAGATGGGAAAAAAATTAGAATAAATTTTATTGTATTGGATCAAAATAAATGAATATTAAATTAATCTTAACCATTATTGTACTTTTATAAGTTAAAAATTCAATTTTCTAGCTGAAATATTAAATAAATATTAATGTCACATCCTCTCTAATAAGTTAAACTATTAGAGGAGTTACTAATTTAACATATACTAAACTCAACAAAGCTTTGCCCAAATATTTTTGGAGTTTACTACATGAATCGTCTTTCTCCATTCTGCTCTATCATGGGTCATGATTTAACACATAAGTTCAAAATATCCAAAAACTTAAATTAAATTAGATTTAAATCTAAAAAAAAAAACATGTTTCATGTTAAAACTTATAAATACAACAAACCCAAACCTTAATCAAAACAAATCAACCTCAATAAAGTCCCCTAATGTAAACGATTCTCAATCTTGGAAAGTTTTGAATGACCACAAACATTATTGTCCTTGCGAAAAGACTCTTTTCCTGGTTAGAATACATGACTCTAAAGTACCAATGGAACAACATTACCGCTTTGTCAGGGCATGATTGATTCTACACACTATACACAAGACAACCAATGAGTCATAACTTGGAACATGAGTGAAGAACCCATAGGATCCATCCTAGAAATTCGGTTATCAAATCTACACTAACAATAACCAAATTAGACTAATCGAATTCAGGTTTGAATATTCGAAACCCAACACAAACTACCAGACACTTATACAAGTGGAATTCAAAACGGACTTTGATCATGACCCATCGATGGGCCTAGATCCACATGCTTTTAATGCACATGTTATCAAACAGACCTAATATTTGGAATATGATTGGCACGTCTCTGTTTTCATAACAATGTCAGTAAGCAGTGCAAGGGTGGAGAGGGGACCTAATGTGCTCTTCAATTGTGTGCAATCTCTATCAATCTTCAATTCTGCTAATATCATCATGCCCGTCATGAGTCTTTGTGGGATCTTTAACCTACACTCTTCAACTGAATCTGTGCATGAACCCCAACAAAGAAATGTTTCAATAGGAAAAGGAACGGCTCCAATCAAGTTAAGTAGCTTCAAGGCATGCAAATAAATCATGCAAGATAGAATAGGAGGAAAATGACCTAAACCCTTACAGATATGTACATTATAGGTTGGTATCCAGAAATTAGCAGATACAGAAAAATGGGGTGCGAAGCAAAGCAGATGTATTTCATGTCTACACAAAAACTGTATATACACCCAACAAATGATTTGTTAATACCTGAAAAGAACAGATCAAGAGAAAAACATGCAAATTGATCACTAATGCTCTGAAAAGGAAGTAATTATTTCATCTAAACTCTGTCAAAACAAAATTCCTCATCAAGTATTTCCCTGTTTATTTTGGTTCAATTGATTAGTCAATTGTACAGGTGTGACAACATGCCATACTGACAAGCAAGTCCAGAGAATATTCAAACCTGAAAGCATAGCTGATTTTAGATAACTTCCACGAAAACCTTCTCCACCACCAGCAAGTGCTCCATCAAGTGTAACGGTGGTTTAAGCAGCAGACACCTTTAAAAAATCATAGAACAAGAATGTTGATGACGCAAGTTGTAAGAATGTTTTGAAGATTACCGGAGTATTATTGTATCTTTCTGGAAAACAAATGGGTCAATTTGTGCTCTGTAGAATACAGAACACAAGAATCCTCAACCTGCAACAAATCTGATATGACCTTTCTAGTTTGTCTACGTTTGTGTACCTTTATAAAGATGTCAAAAGGTTTAATCTAAAAGCCTTGTTGTACCATAAAGACCACAAAAGGTTTAATCCAAAAGCCTTCAACTAATGTATACCCTATTTTTCACAATCTTTTCCACCTCGGTAGCACTCAGATGTCTTATCCCATTCTCTTTCAACCATCTTTCCCCCACCTCCAAACTATTCCTAAGTTGCTTTTCCCCCATTTTCAACAACTTCAAGCTCTCACTAACTTGGGGAAGAAGCCTTCAGCCTCAGACACCATGCCTGAAATGCCCCAAATAAAACAGTCAAGTCGTTACCAAGTCTTTGAACTCCCCCATCATAAAGCTTAACATTGCCCATAAGAATACCATTAAATAAAAATCGATCCAATCCAGTTGCCAAACTTCTCCAGACCCCAACAAAGTCCATCCCATTCAAACCACCTTCCAACACTGACATTTTCCCCTGCAGATAATCTAGCGCCCCAACAAGGATTTGGTCACTGTCCAACCTTCTTCAACCTTTTCCTGCCATTGCTTTCTATTCTTCATATAATCTCGGCAGCGAGCATCAAAACCCCTCAAAACAACAGTTGATAACTTTTCAACCCATTCTATTCTGAATTCCTCCAGCTTCCAATTTCCTCGTCTAAAATACAACTTTCAGATCCTCCTACTGACCCTCCACTACCATTACTTTCACCAACTTTGTATTCCCAATAGATCACACTGGTTCAATC
>CAUOFW020006763.1:0-23043 GCA_963454935.2 Ilex paraguariensis | reverse complement strand
TAAAATCATTAGATTAATTATCGGATCTAAACAATCTGAACTACTCTTGTGTTCCTGATATTTAGGAGATTTTTCGCTTTATTATATAGATAACTAGGGGCACCCTTGTGCAAAACTCACTTTTTTACTATGGTTAAAAAATAAGAAGAATTAAAAAAAATGCTAAATGTGAATTGATATATAGGTTTATCATGTTTAAAAAGTTCAATCAAATACTCTTTTAAGTCATTAAGTTAAAGACTTGTGATGTACTTTTTTGTTTGTTTTTTTCCCCCTGTAGTCCAATCTAAATAATCCTTTTTTAATTACCAAAATACCCTTTAACTTATATCATGCTAATTTCTTTCTTTTCAGAAACTTGATCTCTTCTCACTCTTTTTTTTTTCTCTCTTTTCTATTGTTACCTACAAAAAAATACATCGAATTCAACTAGGTCCAAATTAGAGATATATAACCATCATAATTTTCATTAGATTTGACGAATGATCAGAGTTTTCTAGTTAATTTATGCGTATCTTGACTAATCTCCCCTCTTATCTAGTCAAGACCATCCACGCCGAAACTAATTCGTAACAGATAATTGGTTCATCGCTTAAGTTCGCAATGGAAGACGATGGCAATAAATCCCACACAGACCAGCACCTCTCACCCACAATTCCCAGTCGCCCCATCTCTTTCTTCAACACCCTTACTCATTAAACAAATTACTCCATCTAACGAAACAGTGTTGCATAAATTTTAGTCTTAGAAATTTTGCTCAGATGCCCACCACTCGACAATCTATCAAGTTCATGCCATTTAGATAAATGTCGTCATTAGTAATATATTGTGGTCCATGTTTAAGCTACTTTTGTGTCTATTATATATCTCTCTTTTTATTTTGAAATGTTATGCTAATGATTAAATGTAGACACCACTGTGTTGGTTTATTATAAAAAACAAAATTCAATGACTTTGGTACAACATGTTTTGGTTTCCATAGGTTTTTGTTTGACCGTTTGAGTCTATCAATGTGTGCGTGATGGTGAGTTTGTGTGTGAGAAAGAGGAGGAGAAGATATGAGTTAATGGGATAGGAGACAAAAAAAATGTGGTTTTGGTCCATTGATTTTACCACTATTTCACTGTCCAAATTGATATTTCAAAACAGATAAAACAGACAAATTCAAAACAAGTAAAACAAATGATAATGAAAATCAAAGTTTTATTAATACAAATAAATTTATTTAAAATATTTTTAAAAATCTAAGACTTATTAAAACAGATAAATTCAAAACAAAAAATCAGAGGAAACAAAGTCTATAATACAAATAAATTCATGTTATATATAATAAAAATCAAAGTTTTATTAAAATAAATAAATTCACTTAAAATATCATCGAAAACAAAGTTTATTTATTAAAATAAATAAATTCAAAACAAAAGAAGTTTTCTACTAATTAACTGTAGAATTTTGATCTAAAAGTAGTTTTTGTTGATTGTGGTATTTCAAATACAGTAAAATCACTTATTGATATTTCTGATTTGTATTGTGTAATTTAGAATAAAACAATAACAGTCAAGTGCGTAACAGTAACACAAAAAACTGAAACAATTACAAAAGAATTAATGAAACAGTTACAGTAGTCTTAACGAAATAGTTACACCTAACGCGTTTACATAATAGAAATTGTTATTGAGCTTTAAGTAGATCAAGATTAGTGTTTGAAACTATATTCTTAAGACAAATTTTGCCCCCACACATGGTGTTTATGGACTACAAAGCGTCTAACTTATATGATACAATGATCGTCACATAAGTAGAAGTAACACTCAAATCTACTCGTTCAGCGAATTAGAAATTATATTGTGTACTCTCCAAATGCAGACTGTCTTAATGTCGAAATGTAATGCACTAATGACTGCCTTAACTCTGAAAATGAACTAATTAATTGATGTAGAATAATAATGAGAGCTTGAATATTTATCGACAGTCTGGTGACTATTCTGGATAACCACTATATAAAAAGACACAACCCATAAGACATCATTTGTATAACTATTCTCTATGAACAGACACAACTTAGATTTCGGACTGGAATGAAGTTACAATTTGAACCAGTACGAATTCATATTTAATGGGTACCAAAATTAAATTTCGGATTAAGAAATTCACGCTCAATTTATTAAACGAATTTTCTTCAAAAAGATAACAAGCATGTAGGAAATTGTTTTGCTCTTAAAATTGTGGTACCCCTTGGGAGCCAATCTTATAGAGCAAATTTGACCTATATATGTTCATATAAAACTTCTTCCTCAATCAATGTGGGATTGATGTTAAATCCCACATTGTACATCTTCTATTTTCACATTTCAAGATCGTCACTTTAGAGTCTATTTTCTTATTTATTTCTTACTCGATTTGAGCAAGTGAATATACAACATTATTTTTTTTACGGAGTAGAATACGAACCCACAAAAATTTACTAGAAAAAGTAAACAAATCCCACTTTAATTTTGACTCAAAATCAACTAAAAAATTAATTTTTACACTTACAAATTGTTTTGGTCCAACAGTTTTCTAGTGCTTACGACAATTATAGTGGTAGATATAAAGATCCACCAATTATTACTAGGGATGGTATAGTCGATAGTCGATCTTCCAAGTCCTCTTTTAAAATTACGATAAACTTGTCTTTTTAATCCAAGTGATTGTTATGTATTGTTATTATATTAATAATTATCTCTATTTAATTTTTCCATTGCCTGTATCAACGATTTTTTTTTTTTAAAAATTGGATGTGTCAAAGGTTGAAGATGGAAATGATGTTGGTCTTTCTATTTTTTTTTATTTTTGGTTACAGGTATTTAGACTTGCGCCGACTTGAATTTTTCAATTAGTTACTGTGGCTTGAGTTGAGTTACAACATAAAGGGATAAGGGTGGTTAATTCTTAGGGAGTGTGGGAAAGGATTAAACTTGAGATCGACTAAGCTCAACAATTGAACCACCCATAAGGGTTTGATGTTGTTCTTGCTACAGGGTGAGCTACGGAGCCTAAAACCAAATTTCTTATACTCCATTTGGTACGATGGAAAAATAGAAGGATAAAAAGTTAGAGGGATAAAAAAAACATCATGTTTGGTAAGGAAGGAAAATATGAAAGATGAAAAAAATAGATAGATGAGCTTTCCTTCCAACTCACCAAAATCAATCCCTCTAAAATTAGAAGGAAAATGGATGAAAAGTTAATTTATTGTGTTAAAATATATCTTAATTGTCTATATATCCTTTGACATATACATATATTCTTTGACATATACATATATTATGTATACATTAATTTTATACATAAATACAATAATAAAATATGTATTTATACTTTTTTTAAAAAAAATTTAGAAAAATTTTAAAAATTAAAATAAATATTTTTTCCGTCTTACGAAGCACAAAAAAAAATTAATAATTTTTATTTTCTATCCATTCTACAAAACACAAAGGAAAGAGAGTGTATCATTCTTACTTTCTTTCCTTGAAGGATAAAAAATGTATCATTTCTACTTTTCATCCCTCCTATTTTCCATCATTCTTATCAAACGGAGTATTAGAGGATAAATGTGACTGTTAAAAAAAAAGTGGTAAATTACAATATCTATCTAATCCTCTAAGTAATTTTTATGACACTTTCATTCAATGTCACTTAACCATAGATCGTTTATCAAGTATGTGAATATGTGTGATGGACCTACTTAAAAATAATGAGTTCGCTTGAATTTATAACATGTGACCTGCTAGCTATTAATCTAATACAATGAAGAGAATCTCAATCTGTAAAATAATTTGTAACAATCTAATTGGGCATTAATACCAATTATTATTGATAACATCATGTGTAAATTGTATTCTATTAAAATTAACATGATTCTTGTATACAAAATTATGTATTGTTGTCTACATCCCAAAATTGGAATGAAAGTTGATGAAAAGTTAATTATTTATATTGAAACATATCTTATTTGTCTATATATCCTTTGACATATACATATATTATGTATATATTAATTTCATATATCAATACAATGATAAAATATGTATTTATATTTTTTTAAAAAAAAATTAGAAAAATTTTAAAAATTAAAATAAATATTTTTTTCCATCTTACGAAACACAAAAAAAAATTAATCACTTTTATTTTTCATCTTTTCTACCAAACACAAAGGAAGAAAAATATATTATTCCTACTTTCCTTCTTTGAAGGATAAAAAAATATATCATTTCTACTTTTCATTCTTTCTACTTTTCATCATTCTTACCAAACGGAGCATTAGACGATGAATGCGACTGTTAAAAAAAAAGTGGTACAATTAATTACAATATCTATCTAATCCTCTAAGCAATTTCTCTAACACTTTCATTGAATGTCACTTAACCATGGATGGTTTATCAATTATGTGAATATGTGTGATGGACTTACTTAAAAATAATGAGTTCGCTTGAATTTATAACATGTGACTTGCTAGCTATTAATCTAAGTACAATGAAGAAAATCTCAATTCGTAAAATAACTTGTAATAATCTACTTACACACTAATACCAATTATTATTGATAACAGATCATGTGTAAATTGTATTCTATTAAAATTAACATGATTCTTATATACAAAATTATGTAGTGTTT
Organism: Ilex paraguariensis; assembly: GCA_963454935.2. Lineage (NCBI taxonomy): Eukaryota > Viridiplantae > Streptophyta > Magnoliopsida > Aquifoliales > Aquifoliaceae > Ilex > Ilex paraguariensis. The sequence continues at coordinate 18,387 of CAUOFW020006763.1, read as the reverse complement.
TTATTGTTGTATGCGTCTCCAATTTAGATTAAAAAAAAGGTAAAATTATAGTCAGACTTCTTGAGGTTTGTCACTTAATTACTTAAATCCAAAGACATTTGAAATATTTCACACAGACTTCTTAAAATTTGTACGGACATAACACTTTGACCCTGCTATAAATATATCCGTTAATAAATTACACACAGACTTCTTTAAGTTTGTAAATATATATTATTTAGACCCTTTAAATTTAAAATATTATACTTACATAAAAAATGCTACAATCAAAGATAAAATATCAAATATTTTAAATTTTACAATTAAAATTCATGTTCTATTGTATCAATCACAAATAAAAATTTAATTTTTTCTTAAAAAATCGTAATTAGTATATAATTATATTACGTGCAAACAAACCTCAAGGAGTCTGTGTTTAAAATGATTTACAGGAGAGGAATATAAGCTTTTTATTGATAATGTTGAAGAACTCCTACCGGTTGTCTACACTCCGACTGTTGGTGTTGCTTGCCAGAAATATGGAAGCATTTTTAGGCGCCCTCAGGTTATCTACATCAGTTTGAAAGAAAAATATGATTTTTTGTTTGAGCTCTAAATTACTACATTTACATTTTAAAAGTAGGTTCAAATTAATGGGAAAGTCTATGGTGCCAAACAAAAAAAGTTCAGTACTGTGCTGCCAATTATTATTTTTTATGATAAAATTATGACTTTAAAAGAGAGAAGTTACAACTGCTCAAGAGAGACCATGATCAATCACATATACACATGATCGATCATGAGCTCCCCTTGAATAATTGGTACTTCTCTCTTTCAAAATTATAACTTGACCTTTAAAAGTTGTAACATAAATTTTAATAATTGTAACTTTGGTATCAATCCCAATTTATTTTGATTGATCATGACCTTTAAAAATTATAACTTACAAAAAAAAAAAATATATAACTTAAAGATTAAAAATTGTAAATTTTGGTACAATATCTCCTTGGTACCGTAGCCCTTCCCCAAGTTAATAGAGAGACCACCTGACATTTGCATGGGGGAAGATTCTCGAGGTATGCTTTTTCGTTAATCTCCTTGAGACATGCATTGTTTGATGTGTTTGTGCGACAACATCTTCAGCGTGGACATAAAAAATTGAGAAAAAAGTTTCTATCTTAACGTAGGCGAACATGCCTACATTTTCCCCGGGTTTGGCTTTGGCTTGGTCATTTCTGGTGCGATTGGTGTCCATGATGAAATTCTTCTTGCAGCGAGTAAGTATATAATAAAGAACAGTGTTGAATTTAATATTGCATATTGATATTGTCCACAAACTTTGATCCCTCCCCCTGCTCCCACCAGCCTGCACACGGTGAACAACAGAACCCGTTCCTCTCCGATTCAAGTGAATGACAAAAACAGAATACTTGCTATCTTTTCCTATTCTCTAGACATGTAAACTCTTGTGTGGTAAAAAATGAAAATGTTACGATACGTATTTCAGATTACAGTGACTTAAAGGCAACACAATGTTAAATTGTCATTGCAGTAAAGCAAACAACAGAATTCTCTCGATATTAATTTCCTAGATGTCTCCATTGAAACAGCGGAAGCTTTGGCTGGTCAAGTAACGGAGGAGCATTTAGCTAGGGGGATGATTTACCCTTCATTCACTAATATCAGAAAGATATCTGCTCACATTGCTGCTAAGGTAGCTGCTAAAGCATATGAACTTGGTGAGTACATTTTCTTTTCCCTATTTTTGTTCCAACCTACTTGCCGAGAATGACTTTATGTTCTGCCACATTACATAACTGCTTTGCAGGTGTGGCGACACGTCTCCCTCGACCTGAGAATCTCGTGAAGTATGCTGAACGCTGTATATACACTCCTACTTACTGGACATACGGTTGAATTGTGTCACTACCAACTACAGCTTATAACATCTGTACTTCATGTTAAAGCCTGTTGCTGTTATGGTGTGTCTTCGTTGTATGTTATTTAAGTTTTGGCTGGCTTTTGTGAGTTGTAATTTCAAAATAAATCTTGATCTTAATGAGTCTCGATATGTGAAGTCCAGATTATTGTTCAATAATCACAAGAGCAGTGTATGTGGAAGGACTCGAATTGTCTGAATTTGCAAGTGTCCTTTCGTGTTTTCGCCACATGTTCAAGGATTTCGGCATTTTGGTAATGGATGCAAAATTATCTGAGTGTGTAATTTTGGTATGGGAGTCTTTTTAATTAATCATCATTATATTATCCTCTAATGAACTCTCTACATGCGACTGTTGGTGTGGCAAAAACATGAATTGCTCCCTTATGCCAAGAGGTGGACTTTAAGCAAGTTAATTTTCAGGTTGAAAATGTTTTAACGTTGTTTGATCAAACAAAGTCTGATTGAAAAAAAAAATTCCTCAAAAGCTTACCCGGTTTGGTTCCGTGGTCCAATAAAGATTTTGGCAAGATATAAATCTGCACATCCTGAATTTGAGCTACCCTACTAATATAAAATTTGGGTTTAATGAATGCGTTTGGTCATGGGTGATTGTATGTATCGAAGATTAAGATTTATGTTTTAATTAGTCCAAAGAGTACGTGATTAGAATATTTATAATATAAAATAGGACATGTTTCAATAAGCCTATTCAACGATTTTAAATAGATTCATCAAACGACTACTAATATCCCTCTTAAAACCATTCATATTACACCGTATTTTTAGACATGAGTTACCCCTAGTCTGTTAATAATGTAAGATGTTAAATAGGTGGAACAGAGAATAACACATCAAATGCTATCAGGCACTATTGAAAATGGCTAGTAATAATAATAAAAGTTAAAATGTAAATATTCTCCTTAACATCTGATAAACTTACAGATTTAGTATACAAAGAGTCTGGTGGTGATTACAACATCCCTAACCTTGACTCGCAAATTTAATCACAACGTGGAAACTAACCCAACCTAATTGCGACTTTAGATTCGATAGGCCCACAAAGCATGTACTACCTTATTCTAGCATGATACTCACACTTAATGCATTGGTACACTTATATACACACCTTGGTAGTATAGACAACAAACTCCATAGTACAGAGTCAGTGGCAAGCGTTTCAGGTAAAAGTCCCCTGCCACTGCCAGTTTAAGTTTGGTTTTATTTATAAGAGTTCAGATCAACATGAGTCTCGTTGTATCGCTGTAGCTTGTACGTTTCACATTTAATTGGAGGATACCTGACAAAGGAAAAATAGCCTCAACATCCATAGGGTGGGTCGATTTTGTGTGCATGCATGTGTGTGGGGATTGGGGGCTCTTATATTGGGTTGATAATCGTGTCAAGTTTTATGAGTTCGAGTTGAGTTTATCGAACTCATTTTTCTAAATGAGCCTAAAAAATTGTTCAGGCTCGCCTTATTTTGCCGAGCTCAAGTAGTTCAACTATTTTACATATAAACGAGCTGAGTTTTGCGAGCTAAAGTCGAACCTTTTAGGCTCATTTTTCTAAACAAGCTTAAAAATTGTTCAACTTTGACTCAATTATCAATCATACTCTTAAGTGTGGGCAATGGTCCCAGAATACATTGACCCGCTGGTCAACACACAAAGGTGAGCTACGAGATGGGTCAATCACAGATCATTGGCCCGGACAGATACACCCTAGAAAAATACAGTCGTAGTCGGTGTGTCGTTTTATTTCAACTTTTCTGATTCTATTTTTCAAATGTGAAAATTGGGACTGAGTCCTTTTGAATGGGCTTATAATAACTTGAGTATGTCAAAGAAACTTATTTGATAATAAATCTATTTTTTATCTTATTAATAAGTACTTAAGTCCATCATTTTTTTAAATTCTAAAAATACCTTTAACAATGTTATTCTGTTTAATTATAGAAACCTTAAAGATCTTGAAAATAGCTTTAAATTAGAAATTATTATCTCTTAATTCACTCATAAATTGAAATTCAAATTTATATTCCCTCTCTCTCTCACATTAGAAAAAGATCATCACTCAAGTACAACAAATCTTTCTCCTTACTTATTATTTCTTCCTCCATAGCATCAAAATCAATAGGGTTTGGAACATCGACAACAATTACCATATCTTCTATTGCGTTCTGGTCATCATAAACTTCTATGCCGTTGGTTTTCGAAAAAAAAAGATTGAAAAACTTATTCAATGTGTTATTAGTTTGATCTCCAATTTTATTTTTATTTTTTTATTAAATAATCCCCAAATTTTTTCAATGTTTCATGTTACTACGTTTTTTATTTAGTATGTTACTACTTTTTCTAATTGATCATGTTACTATTTTTTGTTGAGTATGTTATTACATTTTTAATGTTACTTTTTTGGATGCTGAAGAATTGGAGGCTTCTTCCTCTAGTTATAAGTTTGAATGCTACTATTTTTATTTTTAGTTTTGTTCAATGTTATATATTGCTATTTTTTTATTGAACATGTTACTATTTTTGTTGAACATGTTATTATTTTTAATTTTTTTAAAATATTAATATTGTATGTTACTATTTTTTGTATTATAGTCCTAACCTATATATATATATATATATATATATATATATATATATATATATATGAGAGAGAGAATTTCTTTTAATTTTTGTCAAACTCATAAAATTTAGAAGTTTTTAATTTTTAGTTTTACTTCACTTCTAAAGGGAAGATAATTTGGTAAAATTGACAAAAAACGAACTTCATAATAAATAAGTTTCCTTGACGGACTTAAGTCCAAATAGGTCCATATAGAGAACTAGTCTCCAAATTTTCCTTTTCAAATTCGGCATTTGTTTTGAACTCTATCGGGCTAATAGGTCTGTTTTTAGTTCCCTAATCAGTCCAACCTGTCAAGTCTAGTGAGCCAATACCCACGACTTATGGCCCAATCATAGGGCCCGTCTGGCTTATGGGCCATCACATGGTCCACAGGCTATTGGTCGAGTCTTAAGGACTCTTGCGTGATTACTATACTCATCAATCACAATAGGTGATAATCTTCATGAACCACTTTATGGGCCCTAAGATCCCTAATTGGATCAACCAAAGGTTAAACCTCTAAGCGGTAGGATTGTCTTCATAGTGTTGTTGCTCTGTACTTACTTGGGAGGGTTCTCCGGTGACTTGCATGTTGGCAAACATTCAACAAGACAATCATGATTAGGCTCCACAAAGTATTCAATTTGCACCCAGAGGGAATATTCAAAACAATTATCATCTTTTTTGGTTCATAAATAGATATGTAGCATAAGTAATATCTAGAAGCAAGACATAACAAGAAGTGGCATGGAAAAAAGACGTAGAATCAATGGAATAGACTAAAATAAGACAACATGTGCATGAGAGTTTTGCTATTACGGGGGTTTTTTTTTGGGGGGGGGGGGTAGATGTACTTCAGGCTATCTCCATAACTTGAATCTTGATGCCTCAGTCACAATGGGAAATTTTTATTGCTACCCCAAGATCCATCCTCAGAGGAATAGGCCAAAATAAGTAGTGCAATGTGTATAATGAGAAATTAGCAACTAAAGTTAGTACAGGAAAATTGCAAAAGATCAATAATAATAAAGCAATACAACTAATCTCACTGGTGTCACAGTAATCCTTATTCATATCTGACTACGTAGAATCAGATTATTTCGAACAACATGCTCATACAGAAAAACAAGTGGGAACTTGGAAGGCAGGTAGTTAGAGCTATCCAGAAGCTAGTCATGGCCATGAGAAACTTCTTTTCATGCCTGAGCAATGAGCACATGCCTCATTGGCAACGTAATTTGAAGAATTTTCAACTGAGCTTTGACAGCCAAAAGATGGATATGCTTTGGGACAACAGTAAAATTAACACGAACATTTATTGCATAGGTAAAAATTCGCCAATAGTTGAAAGTTGTCGAGGTGCGCCCTTAGTCTTTGAGTATCACCCAATCCATGAGCTGCAAGGCAGAGAAAGGTTAGAGGGATCCCTGACGTTGAGCGGGGAGAGACCCCTCCTATGCCTAAGTCAGTATTGTGATCAATACATGAATAGACTAGTGTATAAAACTAGGAAAATAATATAGAAGTGTGTGTGGAGTATGGAGCCAATGTGCTCCTACTTGAGGTCCCTCTTTCTTGGGTCTTCACTCATATATATAGAGAAGGTTAGGGAGCTACTTACCCTATTGTCCAACCGTCAATGCAGGGAAATAGGCATGAATTAGTCTGCCAAAACACTCATTACCTGCCATATATTTATTGTAGCAGGTCCCACTTGTGATACATGTCAATTCCTTTATTGGGAGTGGGGCTGGTGGACTCATTTGACAGAAATCTCTCGCCAACTGCCCCCCAACTTTCATTTTCTTTTATTGTGCTTAGAAGAGGATGGAAGCTACTTGAAATATTCATGTTTTTGGGGATAATATCCACATTCTCTTTGGCAATGTACACCTTGGAAGAGATATGCCGAGACCCATTATATGCTATCAAGCGAGCACGGAGCCCAAATACCATAGACAATAATACATGCACATGCTGAATACACTTGTCATTTATAATAGAATACTGAGATCAATAACCGCAAAGCTCAAATACTCTACGAGCAATGAGTGATATCTCAACAGTTAGAGCAACGCGTCTGCTAGGTGTCATAGTTGATATTCTCACGGTATACAATAGTTCTAGGTCCGACCAATAACAATGAACACATAAGAAACCCATTAGGCCGAGTAGTAATAAAGCGCCTTATTAAGAGGTAGCATGAAGATTCAAACTTAACCATGAGATGCTATTGGAGAGAATCCAGTCTTGAACAGGACATCAACAATTGACTGATATACCCAAATCCGAAGAAGATAATCATATGAGCCATGAAGAGGATGATCACAATCGACTCTGAAGGATGAAGATAATTAAATCCTGAAAAATACAATCATAATCAAATCCTGAGAAGGATAATAATAATTAAGTCGTGAATGAGACAATCACGAGGCGCCTTCCAAGGCCAATATGTCCAATGGAAATTAATAATAAATGTCGATGATCCTTTGACTAGAGACCAAATAAGCTTGGCCTACGAAGATCAACCAAATAAGACCTAGGCATGATCGAATAAATCTGATCCTTGAAAGATTGAATATAGTGCCCCCACAACATGATTGGACAATCTTGATATCTGGGAGAAGGTCTCAATACATGAGTTTCTTGAAGAGGGAATCAATAAAGAGACCCCGAACACATCTGTCCCTTGATGCCGAGCAATAATGAAGTCTTTTATTGAGCAGCTCAAGGAATACCGAAGATAATCATTAGATGTCTACTCGAGAGATTTAAATCCTTAATGAAATAACTATAGATACTCCATATCCAACTCCAACAAAGATAACAATATCTGAACCCCGAGAAGGGTTACTACAATTGAATGCAATGAACGTCGAGCATGAGCAAGCCTAAAGAGGACAATAATATTTGGTCCTCTAAAGAGGGACCACATAACCCTGGCCCTTGAGAAAGATCCAAATAAGTATGCCCTTGTAAAGAAGGGCCGAATACACTAGGTCCTTTGAAGAGGGACCGAATAATCTTGGCTCCTTTAGAATGTCTATAAAAGAAGGCCCGAACATATCTGTTTCTTTGCCTTGACAGTCTCAAGTTTGATGACCACTTAGGCATTTGAGTCTTGCCCTTTCTTATCATGTTCAATTAACACTTAATTGAAATAAATAAAAGCGTACCTTATCGAACTGAGTCTTGAATAAATCAAACCCGTAGTTGGGCAATTCAAGGCTCCTTCAATGAGACTCTTCTTGAGAGGGTCTTCCTGTCCGACATGAATGTTGACGCTGGGTCAAGCTTTCCCATGTAACTGTATTGCACTAGGTCTAGGGTCTCACCCAAAGTCTCATGTCACCTTTTTCAACAAGGAGTACTCTTGGGTCCAAGTCCTTGAACTTGTCCCCAAGAGGTTTTATGCCTACGTTAGGACTTTTGGTGCTTTGGCCAGGCAAATGCTTCCCCTTGTCTATGACCCAAAGCCCATCAGATGCCTAATCACATAGAGCTTTGGGTGTTTTGGCCATGCAAAGACTTACCCGTGTTTAAGGTCTAACCCCGAGTCTCATACCACCTCCCTAAACAAGGAGTACTCCCCAGTCCAAATTCTTGAACCTGTCCCCGAGAGGTTTTATGCCTACATTAGGCCTTTTGGTACTTTGGCAAAGCAAAGACTTACCTGTGTCTATGGTTTGAAGCCCATCAGATGCCTAATCACATAGGGCTTTGGGTGCTTTGACCATGCAAAGACTTACCTGTGTTCAAGGTCTAACCCCGAGTCTCATACCACCTCCCTAAACAAGAAGCACTCCTAAGTCCAAATTCTTGAACTTGTCCCCAAGAGATTTTATGCTTACATTAGGATTTTTGGTGCTTTGGCCGAGCAAATGCTTACCCATTTCTAGGGCCCAGAGCCCATATGAATACGTAGACATGTAGGTCTTATTTCCACCTAGAGCTCTTAATCCAAAATTTTGATCTGATGTCATTGAGTGCCTCGGGTTGCTTGCTTTTATTTCTGCTTGGTCTAGGTCGTTGCCCCCTGGTGTTCATATTACCAATTTATTTGAAGATTGCCCATTTGGTAGCAGCATGTTTCTCATAGATTCCTGTACCATGTAAGGCATTACAACAGGGACCGAGCATTTCTTTGTCGACTACCACTGATGTCACTTGATCAAGAATTTTGGTAGGCATTGAGTTTGCACGGTTTTCATGAGGTCTAGCGAGCCGTAGGTGCTCATTCAAATGCCCAAATGAGAACCTCTTTGAAAACTGGGCATTATCACTGCCTTTGCTTTGATAGATATTGAATTGATGCTCCGCCAGTTCAAACTTTGAATGTCGAAAGGCTGGGTTGAGAACCCAAAATCCTGGGCTTCGGATGTGCTAATCTCATCATAATTGAGGCAAAAACCTGAATGGATCTCAACTCATTTTTGATGTCTTTGGAAGCATTCATGACAGAGAGGTCCTTTACTAAGTTCGAACTGCTTAGATCTGAGTGTGGCAATCATGATTTGCCACGTAAATCATTTCGTTGGTACAAAATAACACAACCAATGTCGAAGAAAAACTCAGTCCATGTTTACAGAATGATGTTCAAAGTATATTCTCTTTTTGCTTTAATCAGAGGTTGATTCTAACCACAGGTGGCAAGATACTATAAAGAGATTGGGCTGCAACTCTGTCTCCATTTTGATGGCTCCGATGTATTGGTGCCGAACAACTTCTAGGCAGTGCCGAGCATGTTTGCTCATTTGGAGATATGGATCAGATGCTACATTTCAAAAGACTTCCAAGTCAAAAGAGCCCGAGAGGGACTCTTATGTCGACAAAATAGCCTGACGGTGCATGTCGGCAGATTCTTTTAAGTGCTAGAAGATGGTTTTTGGGGAACCAATCTTTAGTGAAAAAAGAATGAAAAAATCTTGAGGGTGGACCATAATTTGCTCGACATCCTTGATTGTACTCATTGCCATTGATTGGACCGACCACCTAGACCACTCGAGTTTTTATGGTGACGTCGATTGTTTTCACTGCTGAGGCCATGGCCTCTGCCGACCCAATTGTCTTTGAATGGCCGAGTAGAAAGGCCGACTTCCCAAGAAGCTGAGATTTAAATAATGATGTCGATCATACGTGAGCGAGATCATCAGAGCCCTGATAACACATTAAAGCTCCGTAACAAGCTTGGAGTGAGAGGTTACCAAGAGAAAAATAATGATTTGATGCCCTTGACTTTAAGAGCCTGAAATAGTGTTGGGTAAGCCAAAATTTTGGGTGAAATGCTTTCAATTGCTGGGACTTTCTTGTCGGTGGGAGAACTGGGTATATACACCGATTGCATTGGAGAAGATAGTCAAGCACTTCCCGAGAAAGAAATCAAGGCGAGTCTTCAATTGGGATTTCATGGACAACACTCTTGGTATGAGTTGCTGGATTTGTCTATGCTTGAGTTCAAGAAACAGTTTTGCTTGTGCACATATGTCGCGTTCTCTTTGTGATTATCTAAAGAACTCTACATTTTCACGATGCCGAAATGGGAGTGTTGCTTGTTAAAAAGAGCATTCAAGGGGATAGGCCGAGCAAATTCTCTTGCCCATAGGCGAGGCAAAACACCAATTGATGGCAAACTCACTATTTCAAGTGCCGAGCATGTTCACTCGACAATGTACGCTAACCTTTCCATTCGGCATATTCCCTGCGTCATTTGGAAAAGCCCGACCCCATAGCTTGACAGTGGGGGAGGGTCGAACACTTAAAGCTCCATTCCCGATAGCAGTCTTATTCAAAATATGCTCAGGCTTATGCTGAACAAGGTCAGACTGTGTACACCGAGCTGCATGTAGGGGATACGAAGCGACTGTTGATTTCTAATGAGCACTGGATGGGTACGCCGACCACCGACAAGGCCAATGCGTCTAATTGGCAGTGATGCCGATCATTATTACAATGACCTCGACTACCTTTGACCTTTGACCATTTTCATAATGCCGAACACATTTTGATTGACCGATGTCCCTCCATAAGCTTGTAGCTGTGCTGAGCATGCTGTGCAACAATAAACATGCCACAACGCTTGATTGTACGCTCAAAATAATAGTTCCTTGAGGGGGAGTGAGTCATAGGCTGCTCATTTTGCAGGACTTTGGGAGAGATTGTTCTTTCATGATTGTATCGAGCCCCTTTGAATTCCCGGAGGTGAGACTGATCACCACTTTGTGATTCACCCAAACTTGTTGGCAACCTTGAGATCACTCCAATGATGAAGAGATGGACCAACTGAGTTTAATACTCCTAAGTCAGCCCTGCAACACTGAGACAACAAAAACAACTGTACTAAAGGAGCTTTGCTTCCTGTTAGTCATATTAGGCAAAATTCCATGATTTTTGTTATTTGTGTGCTTATGTCTACATGCATAGATTTGTCAAGTGAGCAAGTGTAATCTTCGTCAAGTGACACTAGAGCAAATAGGGTAATCATTTTAGTCTTTGCTAATGGTGCAACTTCTAATGTGATTCCCGACAAAATGAAGTGAACTTGCTTTTGGCCTAAGCTTAAAATGGTTGTACTTATAAGAGAATGCTGAGTTATGGGTCTCATGCACCACGAGTCGGCACTTAGAGTGAGACCAAGCTGCATAAACAACTCAATAAGAAGACAATGAGCTGGGTCTTTTTACTGGGTTTGCATTTTATATGTGCCAGCATCATAGAAAGACCACATGGCTTATTTCTAGAACCCATGACGAAGATAACAAGAAAGGTGACTTTAAGTAGATGGTCCAAGAAAGTTAGACTAGTAGGTAGCCATAATTATCAGGTGGAGTCGTGTCTTCGTGAACTCTTCATGACACACGCATATTCGCAGGAGCAATTAATAGACTATACTTCTATGCTTCATATGGTGGCCTACATGGCATTGTTCAAACTTTATTTAAATATAAGAGGAGGGAGACCACTCATCTTAGCATATGCCGAACTCTTTGCAAAGGGACATGACACGACGAGGTATTCCAAGTTCCATTGACATACCTAACTAATAGCAGGGAACACCAAATGGCGGGACTCTAGGTGGCTCTTTAGCCTCCGGGTTGACACGTAGAATAATGAAGCCGTTGGGATGTCCAAAGGGTGCCGAGGAGGTAAGCCGAGGTATGATGACTTGGAGCCGCCGAGTACTATAGCTGACATCGTATTTAATGTGATGTAACCCTACATTTATGGCGAAATGAGTGAAAGTGACAAAGCAAATAAATGCGCGCCTGCCAGCACCTGCCCTCTAGGAGTCTAAGCCTACTATCATGATGGCTAGGCATTAATGGCTGATGCGCCGAGACGACACGATCGGCTCTCCCGAGGAACTGTTCCCCCCTTAGTATTCAATGCTCAGTCGATGTCGGATGCCGATGTGGGGGATTTGGGTACTCGGGGAATGGTATAAATGCTCGGCATTTGACCGAGTATGTACCCCATTTTCCTAGCATTCAATAGGAGGGGACATGAGTAGAAAACACTCATTGCACGAGGAATGGTGTGTCAGATGTAAGATGTCTAGATGAGACTTGAGATCTTTGACAATCATTGCTAATTCAGGTATAAATACTCTCACAAAAATGGACAAAGGTACGAAAACTTGAACTAGAAAAATAGTTCATTGAGCAAAACCCTTCGACATTATACTGACTTAAGCTTCGGAGAGGATTAGCCGGGCACTCGCCTGACCCTCTTTTTTCTGACCCTATTGTTTCAGGTTCGTCAGCTTGGAGATCGCTGCCTCATACTATTACAAGAATTATCCCGTGCAATTTGGCGCCGTCTGTGGGAACGAAGGTATTTTTCTCGGTAACGATCATCTGATGGTGAACACTCGATCTCAGGGTGAGGGAGCAAGTGTACGGGCTAGGAACGCGGGGCCCGTCCAGCTTCCAACGGTTCTAGAGCCAGGTTCATTGGGCTAATCAGATGGGGTGGGGCATTCTTCACAAAGAACGATCCTTATGGATCCGGGCCTTGCGGGGCATGACCTCATGGCCCATGACATCGTTAAGATGGTGAAAAAGCGGATGTGCAAACGTATTAAGTAACTTAAAAGGGAGAATGCCAGAGTCCAGCAACGTCTTGACAACTTTGAGCAGTCAGCAAGCGCGGGTGAACATAGTCACGGGTTCGAGGATTAGGTGCCTAGCTAGAACCTATCCAGGCCCCCTGGCACTGGCCTTCCAGGAAAGATTGGATTAGGCACTCGCCTGAGGGACGTCACCGCCATGGAGGGCTCTCGGTCTCCAAGGGGAAGTCGAAATCGGGCCAGAAGGAAAGTCTGTCTAGGTGGGACCTGCGCCGAGGGATACCCGAGGGCGTCGGAGCCTCTGAATCACAAGCGGAATCCATACCCCGAAAGTCTCGAGAAAGATCAAAACAGGATCCCAGGGTCCTCTCATTGCTCAGCGCAGCCATGAGCCCGAGGTCTACTCCGACGAAGTCATCTCACTGTTCGTCTGGGCTATCAGGGAGGCCGAGATGCCGAAGAAATTTATCGTCCCGCGGTTCAAAGTGTACGATGGGAAAACTGATCCCGAGAGCCACCTTCGGCAATACAGACAACTGATGTCAATCTATGATACTGACCAAAGGGTGTTGTGCCGAGATTTTCCCATGAGCCTAGGGGATACGGGTATGAGAACCTCGCTCCTGAGAGCGTTAGGTCCTGAAAACAATTGATGAAGCTCTTCATAGCTCAATTCATCACCAGCAGTAAGAAACTGAAGGACATCGACGCTTTGTTGACGCTTAGGCGGAAAGGGGGAGAGACACTCCGACAATATGCCGTCCAATACTGGGATGAGATAAACAAGGTGGAGGCTTGTTCGGAGGCATTGGCTGCGACATCATTTAGGCTGGGGTTGTCCCGGGACACTGATTTGTATAAATTGTTGACCAAGAAGGCTCCGACGGACATGAAAGACTTGATGGCCTGGATCAACAAATATGCCTAGGTGGAAGAAGAATTCGTCGCGCTCGAGAGCAGGGTCACGGTGCCGAGAAAAAGAGAGAGGGAGCAGCCGGCCCGAAGGGGAGAGTCTGTTCCACCCCAACTCGCCTATTCTTTCAGGAAATGAACACGGTCTTCAACGAGCCCATCCACAGTATGCTTCCCAAAATAAAAAATAGACCCTACTTCAAGTGGCCCCCGAGGATGTTTGGAGACCCGTCGACAAGGAATTCGGCCTTCCGATGTTCATATCATAAAGATATCGGCCATTTGACGGAGGATTGCAAGACTTATAAATTCTTCCTTGAACAATTGGTGCGAGATGGACACCTCGGGGAATTCATCAACAGGGGTCGTCATGGCCGGTCGGCGAGGGAGCAAGCCGAGGTGCCAGCTGAGGTAGCACCCGTGATTGATGTTATCCATGCCTGCACAGTGGAGAGGCCTACATACAACTCTCTCCATGCCGAGTTGCAAAGGGTCTTTCAAGCAGTCAGGGTGGACGAAAGGGGTGATGAGCGGCCGCCCAAGAGGCTGCAGAGCGGTGCCGAGGTTATCCAATTTTCTGATGTTGACCTCGGCGGGGTAGTCCTCCCCCACGAGGATGCATTGGTGATCACTTTGCAGGTCAAAAAGTTCGACGTTAAGAGGATCTTGGTAGACTCGGGCAGTTCCTCCGAGGTAATGTACGATCACTTCTTCCACAAGATGGGACTTTCTTAGATGGATCTGGAACCTGTTACAACCCCCCTCATCGGCTTCAACGGTTTCAGCACTCTGCCCTTTGGAAAAATCACCCTCATGGTACAGGCGGGGGTGGTGACCACGCCAGTGGAATTTGTGGTGGTGGATTTTGACTCCCCTTAGAACGCTATTATGGGGAGATCGTGGTTACATGTAATAAAAGCGGTTCACTTATCCTATCACCAGAAGATAAAGTTTCCAACGCCGCAGGGCATAATGGAAATCCAGGGTGATCAGGCGTCGGCAAAAAGCTGTTTCTATGCCGCGGTGAAAACGGGAGTCAGCGGTCGGAGTCAGGAGCGTGATCCCAATGCAGTGGTTGCCAAATTGCAATCACAGAACGGTCGTCTGGGAGTGGATGAGCCCATCACAGAGCCGGCTGACCGGTCTACTGAGGCCTTGGTGAAGATTCTTCTGAGCCCAGATAGCGATGAGAAGTACTTTTTGATAGGGGAGTCACTCAGCGACGCAGAGAAAAATGATATGTCCTCATTTTTACGCCACAATGCCGATGTCTTTGCGTGGACCCAGGCTGAGATGACCACGATAAGCACCGAGGTGATGACTCATCGGCTCCATGTGAATCCCTCATTCAAACCCGTTAGGCAAAAGGTCTGGAGAATGGTGCCTCATCACGCGAAGGCTGTGGATGAAGAGGTGGATAAGTTGTTAGGGGCAGGTTCCATCAAGGAGGTACAATTCCCCCAGTGGCTATCCAATACCGTGGCGCCAAGAAGAAGGAAGGGAAATGACGAGTTTACGTGGATTTCACGGACCTGAACAAGGCTTGCCCCAAGGACGAGTACCCCTTGCCCAAGGTTAATCAGCTGGTAGATGCCACAGCTGGCCACAGACGCATCACCTTCATGGATGCTTAGGCTGGATATCACCAGATTCCCCTGCATGAATCAGATCAGGAGAAAATGGAGTTCATCACGCCCTAGGGAATCTACTGTTACACAGTAATGCCTTTTGGGTTGAAGAATGCTGGCGCGACTTACCAACGGTTGATGAACAAAATTTTCAAAGACTAGCTTGACGAAACGATGGAGGTGTACATTGATGACATGTTGGTCAAAAGCAAAGAGGAGGCCGACCATCTCCATGATCTCGGCACGACATTCGCCATTCTCGGAAGTATGGTCTAAAACTAAACCCCTTGAAATGCGCTTTTGGAGTAAGCTCAAGAAAATTTTTGGGGTATTTGGTTACTCATCGGGGGATCGAGGTGAACCCCGAGTAGATACAAGCAATCCAGAATGTCCGGGCGCCTAAGACCGTTAAGGATGTTCAGAATTTGGCTGGGATGTTGGCAGCCCTTAACAGATTTATTTCCAAGTCGTCCGATAAGTGCAAACCATTTTTTGCCAAGTTGAGGGGGGCAACTAAGGGGGTTTGGGACTAGGAATGCGGCCGAGCTCTTGAAGGGATCAAGGAGTACTTGAAACATCCTTCGACTTTATCTGTTTCAGCGGCAGGGGAGGTGTTAAGCCTTTACTTGTTTGTATCTCAAGATGCCGTGAGTGGAGCCTTGGTCAGGGATAGCGAAAGGGCTCTGAGACCTGTGTATTTCACAAGCAAGACCTTGCTTGACGCCGAGACAAGGTACTCTCCAATGGAAAAATCAGTTTTGACATTGGTAATCTCGGCGAGAAAACTTTGACACTACTTCTAGGCTCACGCCATAGATGTCCTTATAGATCGACCTCTCAAGCAGATCCTTCACCGAGCTGATATGTCTGGGACGATTGCCAAATGGGTTATAGAGCTCGGAGAGTTTGAAATCAGGTACAAGCCTCGAATGTCAATCAAAGGACAAGTCCTGGCGGACTTTGTCGTCGAGTTCTCTGCATCCGAGCCCTCACCAACGTCACAGGATCTAACAGGGGACATTTGGGATCTTCATGTTGGTGGATTCTTGAACGCAAGGGGGGCAGGGATAGGTATTGTGCTAGTAAACTCAGAAGGGTTCATCATTGAAAGGGCAATCAGATTAAAATTCAAGACGTCCAATAACGAAGTCGAGTATGAGGCGTTGCTGGTAGGAATGGATGTCGCATGCTCAATTGGGGTGAGACACCTTAAGATCTTTTGCGATTCCCAGCTGGTCGTGAACTAGGTAAATGGAAACTTCAAGGTCTGGGATAGCAGAATGAAGGCATATCATGAGAAGGCAAGATCCAGGATGGAAAAGTTAGAAAAAGTGAAAGTTTTCCAGATTCCTAGATATCAAAACACCCACGCCGACGCACTAGCATGTTTGGCTTCGGCTTTGGCCTCGGAGGTAACTCTGCGCATACTTATTGAGACCAGGGAAAGTCCTAGTGTAGACGAGACAAAGGACAAGCAAGTGTTATCGACCGTAATGCAAACGCCGTCGGGATGGATGAAGCCTATCATTGCATACTTAACGGACAGAGTGCTTCCGGAGGACGTCAGAGAGGCCAGGAAGATTAAGTTCAAAGCCCCTAGATTCTGGATGTCAGATGATCAACAATTGTACAAAAATTCGTTCTTGGGACTACTATTGCTTTGTGTCCCTGAAGACAAAGTGGAACCTCTGTTGTACGAAATCCATGAAGGGGTGTATGGAAGCCACACGGACGGAAGGTCTCTCGCGCACCGAGTAATGACACAAGGGTACTGGTGGCCCTACATGCAAAAAGACGCAAAGAGTTATATGCGGAAGTGTGACAAATGTCAGAAGTTTGCCCCCATTATCCGGAAACCTGCTGGAGATTTGAACTTGCTGACAAGCCCTTGGCCGTTCTCATAGTGAGGGGTGGATATTGTTGGACCTCTCCCGAAATCCCCACTAGGCAAGAAATTCATGCTGGTGGCAACCGATTACTTCACTAAATGGATCGAAGCTGAGCCCTTGAGCCGTATTTGGGATGTGAAGATGAAGAAGTTCGTGTGGCAGAAGATCATCACTCGATTCAGAATCCCCAGGGCTATTGTTTCTGACAATGGGACTCAATTCAACAGTGGCCCATTTAGAGAATTCTGCTCGGGGTACGGAATATGTAATTACTATTCTACGCCAGCCTATCCCTAGTGTAATGGATCGGCTGAGGTGTCCAACAAAACCATGCTGTCGGGAATCAAGAAGAGACTTGAGGTAGTAAAAGGAAGGTGGACCGAGGAATTACTTAACGTATTATGGGCATACAGGACCATGTCGAGGACCTCGATTGGAAAAAACCCCATACGCCTTGACATATGGGGTCGAGGCTGTCATCCCCTTGGAGGTGGGACTCCCAACAATACGGAGCCGGGCCTTCGAATTGAGAAACAATGATCAAGCTCTCGCTAGGGATCTCGATTTGGCTGAGGAAAGGAGGTCATCGGCATCCATCAAGCTGGCAAGGTACCAAGGGTAATTGACATGGCAACATCGGAAGAAGGTTCAAACGAGAGATTTTCAAGTCGAAGAGTTGGTACTACGAAGGATGACGGGCAACACTCGCGAGCCTACTGATAGAAAACTGGGTCCCAATTGGGAGGGCCCTTATAAGGTGATCTCTGTGGGGGGGGGGGGGCACAGACGCGTATCGATTGAAAAATATGAACGGTGATGATGTAATTCGGCCATGGAATGTATCAAATTTATAGAAATACTACTATTAAATCAGGTTTCAGTCTTCATGGTTGCATTAACACGAGCCAGGCGCTCGGTTGTTAGGGGTACGGCCCCGAGCGGTGTAAGA
Source organism: Ilex paraguariensis (assembly GCA_963454935.2). Lineage (NCBI taxonomy): Eukaryota > Viridiplantae > Streptophyta > Magnoliopsida > Aquifoliales > Aquifoliaceae > Ilex > Ilex paraguariensis. The sequence goes on along the minus strand of CAUOFW020006763.1, from coordinate 407 downwards.
CTCCATCCTTGGAGCAACGTCTTCAAAATATAACATGAGCAAGGCGCTTGGTCGTTAGGGGTACAGCCCTGAGGGGTGTAAGACTTCATCCTTAGAGCAACACCTTCAAATATAACACGAGTCAGACGCTCGGTCATTAGGGGTACGACCCTGAGGGGTGTAAGACTCCACCCTTAGAGCAACGCCTTCAAAATATAACACAAGCCAGGCGCTCGGTCATTAGGGGTACAACCCCGAGGGGTGTAAGACTCCACCCTTGAAGCAACACCTTCAAAACACCAACATGAGCCAAATGCTCGGTCGTTAGGGGTACGGCCCGAGAGGTGTAAGACTCTACCCTTGGAACAACACTTTCAAAACACTAACGAGCCAAGCGCTCGGTCGTCAGGGGCACGGGCCCGAAGGGT
>CAUOFW020006762.1:0-23043 GCA_963454935.2 Ilex paraguariensis | reverse complement strand
TTCAACTTGTTTCCATATTGATCTTCGTCATCCATTGTCCGACTGAAGGCCCAGAACTAAAGGATCCAAAACTTAAAAAAGGATATGAAGCAGTCTGCATTGATCCAAATGGCATGGACGGCTACATTCATTTGCATGGGTCGCCTTCTGATAGATGTCTAACGGATCTTCTGGACTTCAACTCCCTTTTACCAGCTGTGCTAGTGTTCATAGAGTGGTTGGTTGGCATGCTTGATAAAGCAGAAGCGTATTGCGCTGATGAAAAAGTTACCTGTGCAATGTCTTACTTTTTTGTGCTTTTGCTGAACTTCTGAACCGACTTGATAACAATGAGGATGAAGTTGAGGTGTTATCATACTGCTCTTTGGGAGAGTACAAGTTGAGGGGCTTTGCCCCCGTGGCCCAATCACATCTGCCATTGGATTTCACTATTCATGGGGATTGTATGGACAATTTTGATAGTATGAATGTGTGTCGTGTCCATCGTATCTTTCATGCTGCGATGAAATTGGTGGCCAGATCCAATGGTTCTCAAAAGTGGATCTTTTATGATAAGTTGGGAAGAAAATTCTATACAGCAGAGTCAGTGAAATTTCAAGACCAAGGAGAAACAAAAGTAGCGGCATGCAGTTATTCTCATGAAGGTAAACAGCCCCATCAGCATAAATGTGGAACCACAAAAGAAAATGAGGAAGAAGTCAATGGGAAGCATCAAAAACAACCTAGTACAAATGTTGAATCTCTCAATGTGGAAGATGAGGAAGTCATTCTCTTCAAGCCTCTCACAAGATATAATTCAGAACCACTTCATACTTACATCACCACAAATGATCAAAGTTCTACTGAAGGTACAAAGGAGCATGCAGCACCTTCTGATGAATGCTTGCGCCGTGCCACATCATTGCTTATAGCACAAAACCAATTGCAGACTGATCCCTTCAATTTTCATTCAAACACCTCTAATGTTAGATTCAACAAGCCATTGAAGCAGCAAGAACCTATTTTGAAGGATTCAGCAACATATCCTGCAGGACCTCCCTCGCTCAGTGGTTGGGTCTTCAATAGCGGTCAGAACCTTGAAAGAGAGAAAGGAACAATGGATTATAATAAACATTTGTTGAGCCCTATTGAGGAAGTACCTTCTGCATCCTTGAATGCTCTCTCCATCAGCGAAGCTAAGGACAATGCAACTGGTTCTGGGCACGTTTCTCCCATAACCCGCAACAACTCCTCTCCATATGTGGCTCCAGTGCCCTCTGCCCCTTTATTACCTGATGAAGCTGTTTGGTTCAGGAGCAATTCAAGTTTTTCTGAGAGCAAAAACACAGTGGGGATTAAGGAAGCTGATGGTATTCTTGGTGCATCACCTGTTGGTGGATACTCAAATTTGTCTGTAGCACATAGACCATTCGATTCTGGTCCTGCCGTACCAGGTTTCATTGGTGGATACCCACCAATTTTTGGAATGAGTTCTTCTGAATGGCTTTATCAGTATGCAAACAATCGCAATCACGAGCTAGTTAATAACCATGTTCAACCAGTTCAAGTCAATCCACCTGGACATATTGGAAACTTCATGGTCATGACACTTCAAGGTTTGATCTGTTTAATCGATGGGGAAATCCTTTGGTTTCAAGCCGGATGGTATATTTGGAGAGCCCAGAATCGCATCCAGGTTTACCTCCTGTTTATCATCTGGAAGAACTAAACAGGGATAAACTCTTTCTTGGCTACCAAAGGCAATCCCCTTATGGATGTGGTACAGGACCTGCAGGTATAGACCTGGAAGCTGAGCAGCCACACCTTCTGCAATATCTTAAAGAAAGAGAATGGCAATTGCAGCGGGATGCTCAACTAAGAGGTCCTACGTACATGGGGAATTGAATATATCATATGGAAACCCACAAAAAAAAAAATAAAAAAACATGCATTTTCCTGTGACTGGATGCCTGATTTTGCATATAGTTTGCATCCATGTAGCCTGTAATGTCAAATTCAGATAGCTTACATGCATGTGTAGATGTCTCTATGTATATGTGTATACCCTGTATAACAGTGAGTTAAACTAGTGTACGAATGTGCACCTGCCTAAAATGGAGCTCTTCTTCTTCCTTTTTTTTTGGACTATCCAACAACGATGACAAATTAATTGTGACGGTATGTGTACATGTATATGTTCTTGTCTTATGGAGGTTCAGTACTTTTTCTTTTTTTTGTAAAGTAGGCTTACAAATACTTACTTCTGATGTTCGAAGAACCCTGAAAGGTTCTATATAGAATGATGCATCCAAACATTTTTTTAGTGCCCCACCTTCTTTCTCACAGTCAAGTTACTCATTTGTTTAATAAAGCTTTACTGAGTTTATGAGGTGAAAGCGCAAAGGAAGCCGCTTTACCTTGTTTACCCCCTCAAGTTCTTTACTTCGAAGGAGGTGATTTCAATGTTTTAGATTCTCGATTGAGAAGTTTGGAAGAAGTCGAATTACAGCAAGTATCGTTTTTCTTTGTAGACTGGCTCATCAGAGCATAGTCCTAAGGTTTCTAAGTATTTGATTCATCAAAGCATACATTGAAATGGTATTCCTTTAGAGCACTTGACGCTTGGTCCAGGCACACGACTTCCCTTTCTCACATGTAACTTTGGTGACCAACCACCATATCTTATTACTGATCTAAACTGCCCAAATGATTGATTTGAGAGATGGGTTTCTACAGGTTTCATTGATGCAAGTGACTCGAGGTTCGAGGGACTGATGATCAGGTAAGAACTAACACATCAGTGCCCTTTGTGAGTCTCCAAATCTCACATTGGGATAGAGTGCGAGACCAAGACAAATTGATAGAATGCAGTGGATAATCATGGGAAAGTTAACAGCGCTAATTGGACTACTGAACGTTCGTCGAGACTCAAAAATTTTGATGAGAGATGATGTAATTAGTCGTAAATTTCTATATTTTAGAATTGAGATCATATCTGGATTCAAACTCATAACCAAATGGTAATCAATTATTTTGATTGAAATTTTCAAACCACCAAGCAAAATGAAGCAGAGATTATAACATAAATTCGAAGGAGGCAAGTGTAACTCACCGGAGCAAAGTCGACCGTTGGAAGATGAATATAAGTTTTTTCATCTCACAATCTGAATCGAGTCTTACCACCCACATAGCAATTTTGGTGATAGTTCCATCAAATATTGGGATCCATAGTCAATTTAATTGTTACAATTAAGTCTATCAATCGTGTTAAGTGAAGTGCGTTTATATCGAGTTTTAAAGGATTCGTGTCAAAAAATAGTCATTCATACTATATTCGTTTATTAATTTATGTCTAACGAATTGTGTCATATTGGGTACGTGTCTTATATAAATCATATATAACCGATATATAAACAAGTCGATATAGTGTAATTTTTTTTTTTGTTACTTTATTCATACCCCAAATGTAATTTTTTTTTTTTTGTTACTTTATTCATACCCCAAATGTTCCGATTAAGATTGCCCTTAAATCTATGAGACTTGGGCTATGTTTGGATGACAAGTATGAAGTGGATTGGATATCTAAAAAAAATATCATTTCTATCTAATCCAAATCAACCCAGCTGCCATCTAAATAGAATATGGATTGATATATCCAATTCTTGCCCCTATTTAGGTATACTAGCAATGCACACGTAAATTGCACGTGAAAAAAATTTAGTTCATTAATTTGTTATTAAATTTATTTGAAATACACAGTTGATGAGTAACAAAATTGAATTATTTTTTTGTAAAGGTAAGTGAATAATTAAAATACCAAGAAAAAAGATACTTTCTCTTTTAATCTCAAAATTTGATAAATTTTAGCCAATAAAAAAAAAATACTCAAAAACATGGTACATAGTACATTAATGTTTTTTTTTTGTGTGGTACCTAACTTTAATTATTTTTTAAAATCTTTTTTCTTATAGTTAGATTAACGAATTTTGGAACATACAATGTTTATTTATAATGCTATAATAGAATATGAGTAATGAAAAATTAAGTTTAATAAATATGATTACAGAGTATTAAGATTTGAATCGATTTCAATCATTCTTTTACAAAATTTAACAAATAGGTTTGAGATTGTTTGACTGTAAGTTAATTTTCTAGTCTTGCTTATTCATTGATCATGAACAAATTTTTATTAAATGAATTTATTTATGTGAACTCTATAAATTGCAGTTTTAGTCATTTCTAATTCGTAAGTATTTTTAGAGTGTTAGTATGTTTTTCTGTAGTAATTTTTTTTTGGATTCTGTTAATTAATTTTTTATGTGGTGCTTACCATGTTATGTTAGATATTTTTATGTTAACCACATTTGTGATCCTTAAGGCCCTGTTTATGATTTCTTGTGTAGAATTTTCTCATTCATGATTTACGTTTCTGTTTACTGTTCTCCTAGACTTGTTAATATAATCTTTAGAAGATTTCTGTGTGGATGATTGAAGAGAAAAAAAAAAAGGCAAATCATGTCTTAAGTAGTTTCTGCATAGTTTATATGTGGCACCTTCTTTATTAACGAGTCATGCTTTTGACTTTCAAGTTGTTTTTTTCTCTATTTTAGGTTTTATTTGGATTTAATTTATTTATTATTGGATTGATTGTTGGTCTCAATAAATGTCCGCATAGTTTCTATGTGGCATCTTGTTTATTAACAGGTTATGCTTTTGACTTTTAAGCTATTTTCCTCCATTTCAGGTTTTATTTGAATTTAATTTATTTATTATTGGATTGATTTTTGGTCTCAATAAATATTGGAATTTACCATCAATTCAAAAATTATGAATAATTAGGTCAATATTATAGGAGATTTGAACAAGTTTTCAAAATATTAGTTATATGAGCAATGAAAAATTGGATTCATGAGAGGTTGTAATAAAACAACTAAACACTAATATTAAATTTTTTAATGTAAATATAGGAATTAGTAAACTAAAACATAAGAATTAATAAACTAACCTTAATTATGCCGAATACTCGACTTACCACACCAATTTAAAAAACTAAAACATAAGAATTAATAAACTAATCTCAATTATTATGCCGAATATTTGACCTGTCACACCATCTCTTAGAAAGTTGCTTGACATTAAATTAAGTACTAGGAATTTAACGTAAATATAGGAATTAATAAACTAAAAAAGAAGAATTAATAAACTAATCTCAATTATGCCAAAAACTCCAACTTCGATTTCACTGAGTTTGTCACAGAAGAGCATAAGACCATAGGATTTCAAATAAATGACTATACATATACATATATTTTTTTGTCTTTCCTACTTATTAGACTTATGTCTAATAAGTAGGAAAGACAAAATAATATATATATATGTGTGTGTGTGTGTGTGTGTGTGTGTGTGTGTGTGTGTATATATATATGTATCACATAAAAATTATCAATATATGGTATTAGAATTCTAGTAGAGTTTGTACAATTGAATGGAAAAGAAAGAATGTATTGTCATAGAGATAAAATTTATATATATATATATATATATCACCTAAAAATTACCAATATGTAATATTAGAATTCTAGTAGAGTTTGTATAATTGAATAGAAAAGAAAGAATGTGTTGTCATAGGGATAAAGACTATCTATCAAGTCATAGAGATAAAGTTATCTAGGTAATATTTTGATAAAGTTTATCTAGGTAATATTTTGATAAAGTTTATCTACCAAGTCATAGAGATAAAATTTATCTAGCTAATATTTTGGAAGTCAAGTAGGTATGAAAGATAGGAAAATATGTGGGTATAATTAGTTTTATGGTAATAATTAAGAGTGAAATAAGAAATCAAAAACTTTTCACACATGCTGACATTTATAAGTCGTATAAATATAGATATAGATTTATACATTTTTGTGAAGCCCATGGATAAGAGTGATCTAATTTGTTTTCATTAACTATCTCAAATCTCAAAAGATAAAAAATAATGACTTTTGCTTTTCGCAATTAAGATCGTTTTAAATTTTACCTTAAGTTTAATCCGATGGTTAATATTAACTCTCCAAATTTAATAGAAAAAATAGGTCCTCTAACTTTTAACTTCTCATAATCACTTTAAAAAAAAATAATAATGTTTGCAACTGTCCCACCATCATTACTACCACCCTCACCCCCACTCCCACCACCACCACTGCTACCACCATTCCCACTGCCCCACCACCATCACAACTACTACCACTACTGCAATCGCCACTGTCATCATCCCGCCACCACCTCTACCCCAACCACAACTACCATCACCGCCACTACAACCACCCCCACACCACCTCATTAACACCACTATCACCATCACTCATACCACCCCGCCACCATCACCATTACCACCATCATTACCACCACCCACCACCATTGTCGTTATTATCATCGATTGTTATTACTGTCGTCCACTGCCACCAACCATCGTTATCATTATCTCATTTTTATATTTATTACCATTATCACCATCATCCCACCACCACTGTCGCCCACCGCCACCATCCACCATCACTATCGTTGCACACCACCACCCATTATCACAACCCACCACCACTCGTCGTCGCCCACCATCGCCTCCACCCATTATCACCCACCTCTATCACACTTACTACCACCATTGTCATTCGTTACCACCCACTATCTGATAGAGTTGTATACTAAAAATTTATTTTTTGTAGTAAAACTCATTTTATTAATTAATAGAAGTTTATTTTTTCATTTTATTGAAAATCTATATGGGCAAAATGTTTGCATTATATTTAATATATGGTATGTATATGTGTCTTATATTTTATATTATAGATAATTTGGTGTGTAAAGTTTGGCTTATACACAAAAAACTAAATTATCTGATCCTTGTATAATATGAGTATAGGTTTACAATCTTAGATGAAATTGGACACACCATCAGTATGATTGTATTATAATATTTTAACATAGTCTGTCTTGACTGTAGGAAACTGTTTGATGTCTCATATTATTGCGCTAGTACATTTTGTATATTAAACAGACTCATGTTGATGTTATTATTTTTTTATTGATTTAGTAAGATAATAAATACTTCATGATTACTATAATTGCTTATACTCTTAATCCCAAAATATTTAATTGTCATGTGCATATAGTATTCGTAATTTTAATTCATCAAAAAATGATATTCATATTGAGTCAATAAACTCGGTGAATTGAGAGATGATATTATTTGTATGATGAAAATTAATTATTAAAGGAAATCATGTCCTGGTATTTAAATGGGTTGATAATGTCTTCTTGAGGAAGCTTATAAGTTTTGTCTATGTCAAACATTGCAGGTGGATTTAATTATCCGACATGATAAAGAAGTTGAGTGGTAAGGTCTAAAGGAATAAAAAAAGTCAATTAAATATAACTGTCAATAGTTTATTTAATTGATAGACATCTGTAATCTTAAACGTTTGGAGATTATTAAACATATAATAATAAGGAGCTCGAATATAATTTTAAGATAAAGCTCAGGAGATCAGTAATAAATTTTTAGTAGACTAACTTATTATTAATAGGTTGTAGGATATTTGTTATGAGTTGAACATAGAAATCATAATCCCATTGAAAGCTCAGTTTTTATTTCTCCTTAGGGTTTCTGTCGTAACCTATATATAAATGTCTAGACTCTCTAAATTAGCATCAATTCATTACTCACGTTTTAAGAGAGACTGAAAGAGAGCGTAGAAGTTTGGAGGTTCTTGCAGACCACATTACATCCGAATTTTTGACGTTTGGGGATATACGATAAAAAATTGTGAGGTTCAGCGAGCTACCTTCTGCATTTATCTTTTATTTTTTGAGTTCTTGCTCAGATGAGATCAAACCATAGTGATCTCGAAGGTAAACCTTAATTTTGTTTTATAGGGTTTTAAAGGAATTTTTTTTTGTATTCGATACATATAGACAGTTAATAATTATAGGAATTTTCGTTCCAACACCACCACCGTCGCCCACAAGCACTCATTGTCACCCACCACCATCATCGTCACCGCCCACCATCATAACCTATCACTACCCCCACCACCGTTGCCGCCTCATCACCATCACTATTGCCCACCACCACTCACACTCATCACCACCACCGCCGTCACTTATAGCTGTCACTACCACAATCGTCACCCAAAACCCACCACCACACCATCATCATTGTCATACCATGGTTGCCACCATCACTACGGTAGTCATAGCCCACCACAACCATCACCGTCCTTCACTGATGCCACAACCATTGCCGCCCACTACTACTACAATCGGTACTTAAATTTATTTATCTTTCATCTATGTTTGTGATTTAATTTTCAGTGTGAATACAAATATGTTTATGATTGACAATTTTTTATTACATCATGCCTTCAAACATGGATAATAACTAGTTATATCTATATTAGATCAAATCCATCATTATATTTGGTTTATAAATTAGCTTTCAACTCATTATGTCTCAAAATTATGTTCCTCAATTATGTCTCAATAGCGTTAGTGAATAAAAAACTATGCTTTCACATCTATTTTTTTAACAATGCAATCAAATATAAAATAAATATTTTTAAATACATTGTAACCATAAAAAATACATCTCATCAACCATTCAAATTAACAACATATAATGTTTACAAAATTAACCAAGGAGATCTCCTCACCTAAGGGTGGACATATCCATAAATTGTATTACATATCCTGTTCGGCAAAAAATATCTCAACCCTCCTTGGGTTTCATTTAACTCATGTTGGTGGGTTAAAATTGACTTTTCAAATCGAGTCAGGATAAAAATCAACATGAGATTTTCTATGCATTTTTTACTTACCAAACATGGGATATATGTGCTCTACATGTTTTTTTTATCATATTTTACCAGAGCTATCCATCTTTAATCCACAATTCGAACATACCCTTCGGGTGTGTTTGGATGACAATGTTGGACTGGATTGATGATCTAAAAAAATATAATTTCCTATCCAACTCAAATCCACCTATCATTGGACTCGTTGGGATTTAATGTCAATGGGACCCATGACAAAGGGAGATGAAATATGGTATCATTGGCTATTTTGCCTCTAATCTATCAAATCTAACACCATGTTTGATTTATAAATTAGTCTTTTGACCAATTTCAAATAAAATTTTCTTACATGTAATTTTTAAATAAATCTCATAATTTCATGCCCTTTAGACGGATTTTCATATGTTACAAGGACTATTGAAAATTAACTGAAGTTTTAATTAATTAGTTATTTTATTATTAGTTGTTAATTAATGTTAGTCCAAATAAGATATTTCTTTATTAGAGTTAGTTTATTATTTAAATTATTTGTTTTGTTGAAGAAGATATTTTGGTCTTTATATATGTCAGTAGAGCCTTGTTTTGACAAAATAGATTTATTAAAAAAAATTAGGTTTTTAAAAAAATAGGAGGATGAGACGAATGAGAGAGAGAAAGAGAAGAGAACAAGATAGTTCGATCATTTGCATTAGTTATCCTAACCAAAAAAAAATGCTAGTCCCCTTGGATTTCAGTTAACCCATGTAAATTGGTTAAACTTGACTTTTCAAACTGAATTGGGATAAAATCTGAATAGGATTTCTAATACATTTTTTACTTACCGTAGGATGGATTTAGATCATCTCCATTACCCCCTTCCCTTGAATTTTCCTCAATGTAGTGCTAAATAAGTGACATCACTGACATGTGTAAGATTTTGAATTTCAATTGACATGATTTTTTCTCATTTATTTTATTATTGGTGGAGTGTTAACCATTATTAAGGAATTTTCTTACAAGGAAAAAATTGTCTATTGAAATTCAAAATTTTATATATGTCACTCATCTAGCACTGTATTTAAAATTTTATATATGTCACTCATCTAGCACTGTATTTAGAGGAATTGAAGGAAAAAGGTAATATAAGGGATCCAAATCCCCCTCACTTAATCATTTAGATCTCATGACATTTGAAATATTGCATACAGACCTCCTAAAATTTGTACGCACGTAATATTTACACCCCGTCGTCAATGTCTATTAGTAAATTACATCCAGAACCCCTTAAATTTGTAGGCATGCAATACTTAGATCCCTCAAGTTTTAAATGATATATTTAGACACAAAATACAACAAATAAAAATAGAATATCAAATATTTTAAATTTTATAACCAAAATTAATATTCTATTATAACATTTATTGAAATAAAATTTAAAAATAAAAATCTAATTTTTTCTTAAAATTATAATTAATATATAACTATACTATCTATTAGAATTTAATTTAGTTGTTTAAACGACTAAATTACCCCAATGAAAACTAAAATATATTGTGTTCATTATCGTTTGACCCCTTATTTAATTTTTTAGTTTTATTCCAATAGCTATAATTATATATTAAATATAATTTTTTTTTTAAAATTATATTTTTATTTTTGATTTTATTTCAATAAATGACATAATAGAATATAAATTTTGATCGTAAAATTTCATGTTTTATTATGAATAATTTAAACATCTTATTTGATTTTTTAGTTTTATTCCAATAGATAATATAATTGTATACTAATTACGATTTCTTTTTAAAATATTGACTTTTTATTTTTGATTTTATTTCAATAATGATACAATAAAACATGAATTTTAGTTATAAAATTTGAAATCTTTTATATTCTATCTTTGATTCGAGTATTTTTTATCTAAATATAATATTTTAAATTTAAGGGATGTTATTATTATACTTCTACAAATTTTAGGGAGTCTGAACAAACATTTGACGACAAGGTCTAAGTGTTACCCACATATAAATCTCAAAAGGTCCGTATATAATATTTGAAAAATTAAGAGTTTGAATGAGTAAATGAAACCTCGAAAAATTTAGGGGTAATTCTACCGATTTTTTTAATCACGATTTATTCCCTTTAAACCCCAGTCCAAACATACCCTAATACGTAATTGTCGAAGGTTTATATTTGAACGGATTGGACTTGTATATGTTTCACAATTGAGTCAAGTTTCACAATCGACAGTCTCTCTCTCTCTCCTCACACACACTTCTTCACAGCAGAATCTGGAATTTGGTGATCTGAATCCATCAAAGATGGAGGAAGTCAAACGTGTCGATGGGGAAGATGTATCATCAGCACAAGCAGTATTACTTGGAGCCCTTGCTCCTGGAGTTAACGTCCGTACAAGTTAACCGTTCTACCATCAATTCATTTTTACCCCCTAAAATCCCTCTAACATAGAAGTGATCTTTCGCTGTTTCTATTTCAGGGTCCAACCTGGAGTACCCTAAAAATAGCATTTTTTATGCTGAGTCTGTGTCTAGCTGCTATGTTGGGATTGGCTTTCTCTGCTAGTGACTCTGCTTTGATACTTCATGTTACCTTCCTTGTTCTCATCACTGGGACCCTGTTCTTGCTTCTTACCAGGTATGACATTTTTTTTTTTTGGGTGATATTTGCAATCTTGAGTTGAATTACATTTGTAGTTTGTTCACAAGTTGGAAGGGTTAAGTGAAACCGTAAAAGTAAAAGTATAGAGGGGTGAAGTGAGATCGAGTCTTAGTTCAGTGGGGATTTTTGTTTACATGTACTTGTGCGCACTTGTATGAATTGCTATATATGTTTTTGCTGATAGCACTCAGGAATTGGTTACTTGTTTAGCTGGATCTTTGTGTATATTTGATTATATTGTTTGATTGGAGATGGTTAGTGTTTTGATTTGCTGTTAATGTGAGCTAATTTTGTTTCTAGTTGTGTAATTGCTGATAGCATTCAGGAATTGGTTACTTGTTTAGCTGGATCTTTGTGTATATTTGATTATATTGTTTGATTGGAGATGGGTAGTGTTTTGATTTGCTGTTAATGTGAGCTAATTTTGTTTCTAGTTATGTAATTATTATCAGCTTATGTTTCAGTCAATGCTTTGTATGTCACAATTTAGGCGCGGTTTGTGTTATGCAGACCAAGAGAAAAATAAAGGCATCTTCATATAAACTTGCCTTTATATTTTGTATTTTGTATTTTTTTTGGTAAATAAAGGATTTTATTCAGATAGGAAATGAAAGCTTTACAGCTAAAGGGGAAAACAAGAAAATCCCTTTGAACAATTTTTTTTTTCATCTCAGGTCAAGACACCCTGATGTGAAAACAGGGATGACAGTTGATCGGGGCAGGGGCGGGGGGAGTAGTCTCTACTCCCGTACTCATTTCAAAAATATTCGTTCAACCCCGGTTCACCCCTGTTTGTAGGGAAAATTTTAATCCCCGCCCCACAGGTAAATTGTGAAATTTTAATCCCGGCCCCAAAGGTAAACTTTGACCCCCGTCCCAGCTACCGTTCTCATCCATAATAATTGCTATGATTTTAAGAAAAAAATTGAAAAAAAAATATATAAAACCTCACTAATGGAAGAAACCCTTTTATATAACAATTTTTTTTTTGGTCAACATTATATGACAAATGGATAAAAAAAAATAGAGAAAGTAAAATGTTTTCTTTTTTTTGGGTAAAGAGAAAAGTGTGTGGGTGGTTGGAGTTTGTAATATTATATATATATATATGTATTAATAAGTGGATTGGAGGGTGGATCTTTTTAATATTATATATATATATATCATGGATTTACCGAGATAGGGAGGGGATGAGTTTTAGTTCATCCCTGCCTCCTTCTCCGCACGGGTTATACATATATTTCTATATACGTTCACCGTCCAATACATATGGCTTATACGGGTTTGGATGAATATTTATTTTTTTCCATCCACTGACATCCCTAGGTGAAAATTAAAGCCTAGTTTGTACCAAACTATACCAAACAAAACAAGAATCCATGAACAACTGTTCTCTTTCACACGAAACTTGTTTTCCAGCCTTGCCACTCCTGCTCCAAAAAGAATTCCAACTGTAGTAAAGATGTTTCAGCTGCCACCATCACTGCAGTGATGGAATCCATTTGATAGCATCGTTCCTATCAGCACATGGTTGGTAAGCAAGCATAGCAGTTTGGATTTCTCTAAGTTCATCAGAAATAGCAACAGGCCAACCCCATTGATTGTCTTGGATAATGGAACTAAGGACCCCAAAGGAAAACCAGAATCATAAACAGCTATATGTGACCACTGGGTGAGCAAAGCCCCCTGTGGAAGCTAATTATCAAACTACAACCTTGTATTAGTCCCATCCCCAATAACATGTTTAATTAAGGGTCTAACCATACTTTTTTTCAGCCAATTCCAAGAACAAGTATGTGAGGGGTTTTCACCTCCCAAAAGGTTCTGTTTTTCAGGTAATTGGCCCTAGTCCATTGAGTCCATATACCACTATCATCAGTAAAAATATTCGAAATGTACCTCAACATTAAGGCTTTATTCCACTCAGTCAATTTTTCAATACCAAGCCCCCCTTCCTTCTTTGGTTTGGTGAGCTCTTCCCAAGCTATATTAGAATTGGTAGCTTTTAGATCAGGTCCAGACCAGATGGAAACCCTTAAAAGTTCTTCAATCCTCTTCAAGACATTTAGGAAGGATCAAATGACTACACCAAATGGTCACATACTGCTTAATATTGCTTGAACTAACTGTACTCTCCCAGAATATGAGAGGGATTTATAAATCCAACTCTTGATTTTCATTTCCACCTTTTTAATAAGAAAACCACAATCTAATGCTTTAAGCCTGGTGGATATAATAGGCACCCCAAGATATTTAATAGGAATACTTCCCTCATCAAACCCCAAACAGTCCTTAATTTGTCGCTTAACCTCTTCAGAAACCCCAGAAAAGAAAATCTGGCTTCTAGAAGGGTTAGCTAAGTCCAGAAATGGCTTCAAAGTGTTCAAGAGAATCATGCAGCACATAAGCAGAGTGCATATCACCATAGCTGGACATGCACAAGTCATCTGCAAAACATAATTGTGATTTTCAATATATTTTGTATTTTGAACGTATGAAAACTACCAAAACGAAATTCGAAACAATGACCGCGATTGTGGATATTTATTCTAGAGGATCCCTAATGCATTGTGATTGGATTTTCCTGCAGATTTCTTGACCAGACAGGCCTGGTTTCGGTTGAACATCAGATGCAGGAGATGGGTTTGGCACCCAAAGATAGTGGAGAGAAAAGCAAAAAGAGCAATTGAAGATTTTTAACAATACAATATCATTACATCAACAATTTTTAAAGGAGAAGACATCAAAGGGGCCATGGTAACAATTTGGATGGAGATGATAGGTACAATTCTTATTGTATTCCTTGAGAAATGAGCAGACAACGAGGAAGCAGAAAATATGAACTGCTAACTGCTAACAAATCATGACCCCTTTTTTCATATTTCATGAGTCTCCTGTTGTCAGCTAATTGCATCTCTCATGCAGCCTTTGGATCCTTCTCTTTTGGTTTACTCTTCTTCTGCTTAATGAAGCAGAAACATGAGCAGCAAGGAAACTGGAACAACAACTTCATGTCTTCGGTTTTTACAATGATATCAAGGGCCAAAACAACCACTTTGTATTGAGAGTTGCAACCCCTCTTAACCTATTTATATTTGCTTTTATGTAACTTACAGTAGATTTTATACCAATTCATTACAGATAAAAAGATGCCTGGCTTGATCGTTGCCATGATGGATTGGAATGAACTTTCTTGTGTCTTTATGCAGGGCATATTACGATGCGCACTGGAAAAAGTAGGTTCTTTTCTTACTTTTCCTTGCGGTAAGATTTTTTGGTAAGCCAGCAAGAGTTCAAAATCTATAGCTCATAGAAGTCTTTGGGCTTAGACAAACTAAGTAGATCAACCCGGAAGGCCTCTTTGAACAGGGCATTTTATTGGTTCTTGTGGGCATTTATAGTAATTTTACACAAAACATGAATTTTCTGAACACTTTTTTCACTCACTGATATTGTCATGGAGAAATTCAAAAATTGGGAAAATGCTGCACCAGAAGCATTTTTTGATTATCAATAAATTGTTGTTTCTTATCGGTAAAAAAAAGAAAAGAAAAGAAAATGGAGTTGTAGGCAAGTCTTGTTAAACCTCTGTTGTGCTTAAGGAACTTGTAACTTTGAGTTATATAGAGTAAGCAGCTGGATCCAAATAGCCCTTCCTTTGCTATGCTTTTACCGAAAATTAGATTCAGATTTTTTTTCTTCTTTTTCTTCATACCACAAATGAAAATGTAATCCATATTCACTAGTTTGTGTGAATGGTGGATTTCTTAGTCTACAAAAATGTCGTTTTGAGGACAAGAAGATTTAAACTTGTATTTAGACTCTAGAGGTGTCTATGGGCCGTGGTGGGCTCGGCCTTCGAATTTTTTTTGGGTTGGGCTTGGCCTGAGTTATTGGCCAGGCTGTGCCGGCTTTGAGTAGGGATAAGTTGTGCGTAACCCAACCTGTCACTCACTAGATGAATCTTGTTATTCAGCCTGTTGGGTGGATTTGTTGGACGAATTTTTTTATATACAATTTCATTTAAGGCAGTTAACTGTCACGTCTAATATTTTTATACGTGGAGTTTTACCTATGTTATATACTATATGATATTTTTTTGTACTTTAAATTATTTTTTTTATACATAGTTTTAAATGTCTTAAATCTATTTTCAGAACCTATTATATAATAAATAATATTTCTAAAATTATCAATTACAAATATAATATCATATAGACCACTTTGTAATATGATATTTATGATATGACACATGCATCTCATATGAAAAAAAAAATAACTTCACATGGTAAAGTTAACTAACATTTTAAATGATTTACAACTCTGCTATTATTTATTGAATGATTTAAAGTCATAGTAAAAATTTTGTTTTGAATATGATAAATTTGTAACTAATTATAAATACCTTCAAAAATAATTTGTGCACCCAACTTTTTTCCACCTACCTATCAAACTTTTTCAAAGTTTCAAATTTAATGTGTCTAACATTTTTTCAAAGGAAGTGTTGGCGGGCTAGGCGGATTCTTGGGAAGGTTTTTGTGAGCGGGCTATTAGGCTGGGTTTTCGGGCCAAGTAATGGGTTTGGGGTACGCCCAAGCGCTTCCTTGAAAGATTGGACTCGGGCTCAGGTGGGTCAACTATCGTGTTTCGAGACTATTTTTTCAGCCCAGGTAATGGGACCCATGGATAATCTGGCCCATGGACACCCTTACTTGTATTGATTGAGATAATATTTATTACAACGGTAATACGACGTTAATATTATCACGTAATACCATCTATATAATAAAATACAATACAATATAATACAAATTAAAAAATAAATAAAATGATTTTAACTTTTTGCGGTTGAGATCTTTTCAAATTTTATTTTAAAGTTAATCCAACGACTAATATTAATACTTCAAATTTAATAAAGAAAATATGTCTCTAAATGTGTGTTTGGACTCTTTGGAGTGACTTTTTAAAAATGTTTTTATGACTTATAATTTCTCATAAGTACTTTAAAAAAAAGTAGTGTTTAGAACTACCCCACCACCACTACTAACACCACCACCCCTACCGGTCCACCACCATCACCCCCACCACCACCACCACCACTGTCGTCGTCATCCCCTCCACCACCTCGACCACAACAACCACCAACGCCACCGTCGCTGCCACCACCCTACCACCACTGCTGCCGTCATCACCACCATAACCACCATCGACCCCCCCCACCACCACCTCTACCACAACAACCACCACCACCACCGTCGCCACCCCACCACCACCTTTACCGCATCAACCATCATCACCACCACCACCACTATCACCACTGCCGCCACCCCCATTACTACTATCCCCACTATCATCACCCCCACTCTTACCCTCACCACCACCGCCATTGCCCCACTTCCACCCTCACAATCATCAACGTCATTCACCACCGATTGCTACCACCGTCGTGTATCACTGTCACCTATCATTATCGTAATTTCATTTTTATATTTATCATCACTACCACCATCATCACACTACCACTGTCACCCATTGTCGGTACCTACCACCACTATTGTTGCCCATCATCACCGCCAGCCATTGTCACCCACACCTACCACACCTATCACCACCACCGTTATTCGCCACCACCATCACACTATCATGCAGAAAGCACCCATTGTCTCCCACCACCATCATCGTTCTAAACAACGTCTGCCACCATCACCACGCCATCGTCACCCATCATCACGGGTGTCGCCACCCACTATAATTCTCACTGTCTCCCACCACCATTACTACCGTCCACCACCACTATCACCGCTCACCCCCACTACAACTGGTTCTTAAATTAATTTATCTCTCATTTATGTTTATGATTTAATTTTAGATTTGAATACAAATATGTTTATTATTAATTATTTTTTTTATTACTCTATGCTTTCAAACACGGGTAATAACTAATTAACCAATAATTTACAAACAAATAAGGAAATGGACCTTCACACAAATTAACAACTACCCTTCCATGTAAGTCAATAATTGCCCATTTTTCTTCCATGTAATCCAATAACTACCCAAGTGCAATTTATGTTACTCATTTGGTGTTTATCATTGGTTGGTGATATCTTGTGATAATGTTGACATGATATCATCATTGACATTGAATATTTACTTGTATGTTGATGAATTAAAATAAAAATAGTGTACCCTTGAGGAGTAAAGACTAGGTGTAAGTGTAACGATTACACTATATCAGAATTATCACATAGTGTAATCACCCAATGATAAACAAACAAATGGACAAAATGGATCACACTTCTTCAAATAATCACCTCTCTATCTAAGATAGTAACCTTCACATATTCAAAAAGTGGAGTTCACTTACCCTCTTATTTGTTTATTATTGAGCAGTTTACACCAAAATGACAATACTGACGTAGTGTAATTGTTTCACATAATATTAAATACCCCTTCATATAAGTCAATAATTATTCACTCTTCTTCTGTGTAATTCAATAATTATCTAAATGATGCTCACCTTGCAATTTTTAACATAATATCACTCTTATATTAAATATTTACTCATCTTAATGTATTAAAATAAAAACAGTACATCCTTGAGAGTTGTACTTGAACTAAACCTATTTTTCAGACCAAAAAAAAAAAACTAAACCTATTTTTATGTGCTGCACTACTGTCATATTGTTTTGAATAAGTAGGATAACTTATACATGAAGGTACAGTGTAATATGAGTAATTTTGAGAGGGATGTTGATAACCGTTGAAAGAGTGTATTTGAGACCATCAAATAATGTAATTGCTCAAGGTTATAAGTCCAATCCACGGTTGACCCAAAAAGAATATAGTTTTATGGCTGGATGCACGTATTTGGAGTTTATTTTGCAACAATGAATCCAAATAAAATGTGATTGGAATGATTTAGGACTTGACTACGGTATGCAAAAAAAAAATTTGATACCGTACTTCCAAAATTTACTATTTTAACAAGTGTTTTTATTATTTTCATGGGTCATTTTATAATTAAAAAATTTATTAATTTTATAGATGATTTATCACATTTGTAGATATGTATACCACTGAAGTGGTAATTATTTTTATAATTTTTCTTCAATACTACAACAATAATAAAAACGCTTATAAATATAAAAAATATCGGTATAATATCAATTTTTTTTTCGGTACCGTTGACAACTCCTCGATATTAAGAGGAAAAAAATGTTGACATATAATTATTGTAACATAATAATGGCTTTGGATTAAGTGTTAGTAACCTACCTATTTTGACACACAAATTGCAAGTCATTGTTTTAATGATCCTACATAGATGTCTATCTTACTTTAAATTCGAAAATCTGGAGATTAGATTCAACCATGAATCCATGATTAATATACTACAAATTTTGGTAATAAAAAAATTGATGCCATAAGATTTTTTTCTAAATGTGGATTTTCCTCATATCCAACTATAGTAAACAATAATGGTAGCTAATATGTATATATATACAACATTGAGTAAGTTAATTATGAGATAGGTGAATCTCATTTCACATTTAATTTGAGTTCATTTTTACAACTTGATTTCACGGTACCAATAAGCCATCATTTATTTTTTGTGGGGTAATTTCACGGTACCAAGAAAAAAAAAAATTCAATCTTATACCGAAAATTATTACTTTTGGATGATTTTAAAATTGAGCGATTGCATCTAACCCAAAGCCTCCCTCCCTCCTTTTGTACATGAAATTCATACATAAATTATCTCAAAACTTTTGTTAGGTAAGTAGCATAAATATGTGGGACCCACAAATTAAACACAATAATAACTAAATATTTATCATGTAATTGACTAAATTTATTCGGAGTAGAAAAGTCATTTTAATATTATATCCTAAGTTGGTTGGTTTTGTTCAAACTCATATTCATGGGTTTTATTTTTTCGACAAATTACGAGCCGAGATATGAATGACGAGTTTAAAAGTCCTAACCAAATATGAAATTAAATGGTTCATTGGACTATTTTACGTGAACCCACCCACTAACCACAAGGGATTGTCAAGATTCGAACTCAAGACATCTGAGTTCAACTATTAATTCGTTTACTAGGCATACTAATGCTAACTTAGTATAATCATTAAGTCGAGTATCTATTCCTTTTTTAACTCAAGCACATCAAATAAATAGCCCTTTAAAGGTGAAGTTGCAATCGTTTGAGTTAACTTTATGATCGATCATTAAATGTTACGATACACTACGAATATTGATCAGTATCTTCACCTTTAAAATGTGTAATTTAATCCAAAAAAATGATAAATTTTAGTATGGTATCGATTTCTGTAACGTAATCTTCCTTCTTTTTGTTTTTGTAACTGATGCAGAAACAGTGTACTTATATTTTATGGAGGGAAAAAAATAGAGTTGGATTATCATAATCTCTTTACGTTTCCTTAAAATAATGAAACTCCAATTTACTGAGGTTTTGTCATTTTGACAATAGGGACAAACCTTGGAACCAATCTTTGTCTCCTTGTCAACTAAAAAAGTAAAATGGATTTGTCTCATTTTACTTTAAAACTTGGTATTCCCAAACTTAAATAAAAGTGCTTTTCCTTCAATTTTCGTAACGGGCGTTACAAGCGCAAAAAGACGACTACATTTTTGACGTAAATTTTTTTTAAAAACTTAATAATTATTTTTCCCTCTTATTTATTTTGATTATTATTTAAAATTCACTTAAATGTAAAATGAGGAATTTAGTAATTTTTAATTCTTTCATGCATATACAATTACGAAAAAGTTGAGATTCGACTTAATTTATATTTATAAATGATCTAAATATTCAAGTGTCATGTTATTATAATTCATATCATATCTGCTTTAATATTTACAAAAAAAATATTTATTATATTACCCATGTTAAATATTAATTTATTTTATTTTATATATATATATTAATTATTGTTATATATATATATATATATATATATATATATATATATATATTTATTAATTATATTACTTTTAATTAATTTTAAAATTGACAACCCTCGAAAGATCTCAACCCGGTCTTTTCTTTTCACACTACACCCTTTTAAGGTGTTGTTATCCCACAAGTCCACTACTATATAATGCTTCAGCTCTAACTCACTCACTCTCTCTCTGCTTCTATCTCTCTCTGTACGAAAACCAGGTTTGTCGTTTGTTCTTTTTCTTCCGTTTTTCTTTTGCATGGCACTAACTTACCTCTCAGCAAACGAAGGTATCCCCTTCCCTTTCCCCCTCTTCTCTTTCGCACTTTTCTCTTGCTTATCACTCTCTATGCGTGTGTATCTTGTCAAAGCACATGTGGGTTTTTAGCTTTTGATTACTTCTAACAATTAATTTTCACCTGGGTTATGTTTTTTTTCATTGAACTTCTTCACTTTTAAGTCTGAAAACTCACTTCGGTTCTCTGCATTTCTTCTTACTCAGCAAAGTGAAGTTGGTTTTGGTGATCATGGAATCGTGGGACCCTCAGAAGATGTGAGTTTTTATATATTTCAATGGGTTTTTTTTTTTTTTTGCTTCCAACAAATGCTAATTTCTTGGGGTTTTTTTTTTGTTTTGTTTTGTTTGATTTGGGGTTTTCAGGCTTGACCTTTACATTCTTGATTACATGAAGAGAAACAACATGCACGAAACTGCTGAGATTTTCGCCAATGAGGCTGGTGTTCCTCCAAATCCAGCTGGTATCTCTTCTTGATCACATTTTGTTATGTTGCTTGATTTTCCTCAATGATATAGATGTATCTACGGAAGAAGTATTCGACCCAATTTATTGGCTTAATTTGTTATCCTTATCAACCATTAGATTAACAGTGGATCTCGGTATTTATTGGCATCCACAACTAATCTAATGGTTGTGATGGATTAATTTGTTTGCCTGATCACTCATATCCATTGGATTAATAGAGAGTCTCAGTATTTATTGATATCCGCAACTAATCTAATGATTGTGAAGGATTAAGACAGTAAATTACAACCATTAATGGTTTTTTTTAATTAATATTATGAGTTTGTTGTTTAATATTGATGGGTCTTGATTCCATGCATTTCCCCTCCTGTATTCAAGAACAAGAAAGGAACAGAAATGGATGTATTGATTGAATTCCACTCGGGTAGAACAAATGTCTTCAAGATGTGTTGTGGGCCATGTGGTTCATGCAGGGGCAGCTCAACACAAAATGAGGCCCTATTAATTTTTAAAGTAAAATTTATATTATTATTAAGTATTATTTATATTATTGTCTTTTGAGATATGAAAATAATTATTGGATTTTTGTATTTAAGTTTTGTTAACATATTTTTTCAATAGATAGTATAATTAATTCGAACAAAGCGTGATACCTGATTTAACGGTAAAATAGAATTTTATTGGATATAATGTTAATATAATCAATTAAAAGAAACAAAATTATAATTAATAAAACTTAAGCTAAATATAATAGACTCAAATGGTTTTTTATGTTGTTGTTAACAACATAATCAAATGCTCAACAAACTCAAATTAAATCTAAAAAACTCTAAATTTTATTTTTTTGAGATACTAAAAAATCTAAAATAAAATTGAACTTAATTGAATATATATCTAAAAATTTTATTTAAACATTAGACTTAATTAAACCTCCATAAAATGGGGCCCTAATCATTCGGGGGGGCCTAAAGCAGCGGCTTCAATGGCTTTACCATTGAGCCGGCCCATGCTAATTCAGATTTTTTTTTATTCCTTTGATTAATTGGGGAAGTTTTGTACACTGCATGAAGGTTTTTGTGCTGTTTTTGAGTCCAAACATGCCACATTGTTCTTCTAATGTGTCTACTCGAGTATAGCAACTGTATTATTGATCACTAATGCAGTTACTTTCAAAGTAATTGGAATGCACTTCAAATATTTGGTAATGACATATTTGATTGGGATGATACATTTATGATTATTCTCATTATAGGATTTTACCAAAGTTGCTATATGCAGTCTGACAATATAATTTGCATTGGGTTTTTGTTCTAGTGCTTAGTTCTCCTGAAGGTTTTTTGACTGAATGGTGGTCAGTATTCTGGGAGGTATATTCCTCTAGGCTACCAAGCCATCAAGAGGCTGGGGAAGAATCCTCTGTTAAGGTGTTCTCTGATAACCTTTGAAGTGCTGTTGTATAGTGCTCGGGTTTGTAAGATAATGCATTTCATACGTGCTTCTTTTAATTCTCAGGCTTCTCAAATGATGGGGGACGAGCTACAAAATGTCTTTCCTATGATGACAAGCCCAGGAATGAATCAGCAGAGGGCTGGACAGATTCCTAATGAGCTACAAAATATCTTTCCTATGATGACAAGCCCAGGACTGAATCAGCAGAGGGCTGGACAGATTCCTAATGAGCTACAAAATGTCTTTCCTATGATGACAAGCCCAGGAATGAATCAGCAGAGGGCTGGACAGATTCCTATTGGTATGAACTTTGAAAGTATACTGCCTCAACCAATGGAAAGTTTATTTGCTGCAAAAATGTATGAGCAAGAGTGTCTTAAGCTCCCTGTT
>CAUOFW020006761.1:0-23045 GCA_963454935.2 Ilex paraguariensis | reverse complement strand
AAATTGTCAATGGGGCGATAAAGAATATGGAGGGGATACCACATCACGTCATATGTGGATTATTATGTGAGATGCAGGGTCATACAATGGGGTACAAAGGCCCCAAACTATCCCCCCGAGGAGGAATGTGAGATGGATGTTGTGGGTGTGGAATTGATGAGCATGGTGATGTTTAATTGGGGAGGACAGAGATTTTTTAGGCAAGGTGAATTGATGAACAAGTACAAGATGTTAAACTTGATAGCCATCTCCAACCTTGCCCCCATCGGGCGGAAGAATGAGATACTCCCACAGATAGCCTGATTGCTATACGCAATAGGAAGGGGCCAAAGTATAGACCTCCATCTTTAATCTTGACGGAGAGGATGAAAGGGTGTGATGTGAAGGGAAATTAACTCCCCATTGGTACACTCATGATGGAGATGTGCTTGGATTATGGAGTCCAAATCATGCCACAAATGGGAGTGCAGAAGGCGATGAGACCGTTGAACAAGGCATCCTTCCAAAGGAGCCAAGGTCACAATGGCAGCCCGGCGATGGGACAGAATGTGCCAGAAGCCCTGGGCACTGATGAGGTGAGGGATGCCTTGGATGACGTAGAGGAGAGAGAGCTCAAGGCAGAGGCATAAGCCTAGGATGTGGCAAGTACCAGCACTAGCACCAACACCCAATGGTCACTATTGGATACCATGCTTGCCATCGAGGCCAAACAAGATGAGATTCTCCGACAATAGGAGGAGATTCTCAGCCTTTTGAGGGGTGGAGCCGGAAGACCTTCAGGCGGAGGGGAGACAAGAGAGTGACAGAGATTTAAGTACTTGAAACTAAAAGATAGATTGTTTTTTGATGATTTGAATCTTGTTTGTGCTAAACGATGATATTTTGTGAAATGAATGAATTAGTTTTTATTATATCTTTTTAAATGCATGTGTTAGCCTTAGCATTACATTGTTATCTGTTAATAATTGATTAAATATATGAAAATATTGAGATTGTTTGCTAAAATGACTAAATCACATGATCAGTTTGACAACTCACCTAGCAATCTAGCCTTAAAACCACATGTTTTTGAAAAATGGTATTTTCTCTATGCGTAAATGCCAAATGTACATTGGTATTTGTTATTCTCAAGGTACAAGATGACCAGATTCAAAAATAGAATTGATATATAACCAACAATTTTTGAAAACCTAACATAACCAGTGGAGATAACAAGAAAATCATGGTAAGTTTTCGAGCCTTGCAATGCTTTTGAGAGAAAATCAACATTTACTCAGGTATGGCTTTTCACTTTCTATCCTTGAATAGTCTCATTAAAATTGTTATTGATTGATGCAAATAGAGTAATCTATTCATGTATCCCACAAAGAATCTATTCATACAACATGATTAACCCTAGTTAGTATGTAAATTAGAGTAGTTAAATAAATCAAATTAATAAAATAAAACATCAAAAATCAGTAATTAGTATGAATTAGGGTTTGTACGGTTATTAGTATTTTTAACAGTTTATATCCAAAATTGTAGGTTTAATGCAGAATTACTACAGAATACAAGGTGCCAAGTAGGGAAGCTTGAAAATACAAAGGCTAAAGTATAATTAAATCAAATGAAGAGTCAGCATGCATGCAAGTTGCAAATTCTAGCAAAGCACCACCGTTCGGACGGTGGTGATGGCGTCCAGACGGTCACCCTTGATGATTATCCTGACTTCTTCCACCTCATGCTTCCTAATTGACTATAAATAGGCACCTTCTTCACTTCAAAATGAGGCCAGACAACTGAGAGCTCCCGAGAGAAATCCAGAGAGAGAAAGAGAAAAAAAAAAAAAAAAAGAGAAAAAGAGAAAGAGAATCAGCAACACGATCCGGTCCGTGTTATATTTCAGTCCAAACTCTGTATTTTATTTTTTGTAACTTTCTATTTGGATAATTGAAGTGCTGCCACTTTTTTTGTCTTAAGTGATAACAAAAGGTGATTGTGTTTTAGTTATTCTTTGTGAAAGAAGTTTTTACTTTAATTTTAGTTGTAATAACAACTGTCCGCACTCCTTGCTTGTCTATAGCAATGGAGCGTGAGTAGTTGTTTATACCCTCCAGTACAAGGAGAACATATGTATCATATTGGCTAGATTATGGAAATGCTGATGTTTTATTTATACGTTTATTGATATATGTATTATATGCTTAACGCGTGATATAGTGATGTGTATAATTTCGGTGTTGTGCCTTGGATTATATCGTCAGTATATCATAAGACCCGCCGGTTAAACAACCACGACGTTTCTATCGATATGGCTTGTCCTCCACCAAAATGCTGAGGAAGTTGACTGATGTGTGGTACAAACCTAAATGATCCTCACGAATGGCTTGTCCTTCTGGGTTATTAGGGTTGATTATTATTATATATAACTATTATGACAGTCTAACAACCACAATGTTCCTGTCCGTATGGCTTTGCTTCCACCAAAACGTTGAGGATGTTTAACTGGCACATCTATACCCAGTGTAACCTAAGAAGCAGCTGTGTTATAATATATTACCACCAGTGTAGCCTAAGACACGACTGTGTTATGGTTTGTATATATGCACTTGCAATCATGAGATCAAATGAATAACTCAAGTATTCCTCGTGAATGGCTTGTCCTTCTGGTTTGCTTGGGTTAATCAGTTGACATAGATATAATCGGTGTAGCCTAAGAAGCAGCTGTGTTATAATATATTACCACCAGCGTAGCCTAAGAAGCAGTTGTGTTATGTTTTATGTACATCATACCTGTCGGTTGACTTTTCAGTAACATGAGAGTTAATTGTTGCGAGGTAGTATTTCCAAATTTAACCAATATAAAGCATATGGTATCCTTAAGCTGAAGGGTATCTTTCATATTTCTGTCATTAATCTATTTTATTTACACTTTATCATCTCTGCATTGCTTTTATTTAAATAAACTAGTTATCAATATAAGCTCACATCACAAGCTATCAAACATCACACTACTTCAAACAACTATTTTACTGTTTTAACTTTTTATTTTTATTTTCAACAAGAATTACTAAACTCTCTGTGGGATCGATACTTGGATTGAAAACTGAGAAAACTATAATTTGACCACTTATACTTGGGTGTATAATATAATATAATTCAGATCACTAAAAAGTGCAAATCAAGTTTTTGATGCCGTTGCTGGGGAGTTATAGTAATTTAAAAAAATAAATAAAAAAAAAAAATTTGTTTATTTGTATTATATGTTTATAGTTTGTTTGCTTGTTTTTAATAGTCTATGTCTGTTCATTCATCCATAGGTTCTGTAAATCAGTCAACTCCTATATCATCTTCATCATCATCTACATCTACACTAGAATCCTTTGACTTAAGTATGGCTCAAAACATACCTAGACAACAAGAAGAGAGAGAATAGGAGGTAATTCAAAATGTCCGACCGTTAAGACAATATCTACATCCTACAAGAACTAATGTCCCGTCATGTTTTGCTTTTCCAACAGATGCTCCAAATATTAATATTAAACCAGGAACTATACAACTACTACCACAATTTCATGGTTTAGAAGACGAAAATCCTTATGTTCATATAAAAGAATTTGAAGAAGTTGTGGAACTTTGCAAGATAATTCTGAAATGGTTAAATTGAAACTTTTTCCTTTCTCATTAAAGGATAAAGTTAAATTATGGCTTAACTCATTAAGAGCAAATTCGATCACAAATTGGCAAGCTTTACAAATTGAGTTCTTTAAAAAGTTTTTTCCTATGCATCGTACTAATGCATTAAGACGCCAAATCATGAATTTTACTGTCAAAGAAAAAGAAACTTTTTATCAATATTGGAAAAGATTTAAAGATCTTCTCCAAGCTTGTCCACATCATGCATTTGAAAATTAGAATTTAGTTGGATTCTTTTATGATGCACTTCCATCTGCAATGAGACAATTTTTTGAAATGATGTCCCAAGGAGAGTTTATGAATAAAAACCCTGAAAAGCATTTCAATTTTTTGATACTATTTCTAAGAGTTCCCAGATGTGGGACTCGACTTCTTCAAACATTGTAGAAAATATTCCATCCACATCTGAAAGAGGAAAATATATTTTGAAAGACGATGATGATTTAAGAGCTAAAATGGCTAATCTATCTCGAAAACTAGAGGCTTTGGAAACGAAAAAAATTAAGCAAGTATCTGTTGTTACCTCTACTGACCAAATATGTGAAATATGTGCGTTGTCAGGACATCCTGTTGGGGAATGTCCAACTATACCAGCATTCAAAGAAGTTTTAATTGAACAATCAAATGTTGTTCGAACTTATAATATTAATAAGCCTTATTTGAATCCATATTCTGAAACTTACAATCCAGGATGGAGAAATCATCCGAATTTTAGTTGGAGAAATACACAACCTACAAATCAAACACAAGGCCCACCACAGGTATAAAATCAACAACAATATCAACCATATCTACCGCCTCAGAAAAGAACTCTGAAAGACACTATGAATCAATTTATTTAGAGTCAAATGAATTTAATACTCAAACAAATCAAGCATTCAATGATTTTAAATTTCAAACTTCACAAAGTATTGAAGATATTAAAAGTCATCTTGCTAAATTGACTCAGTCTTTAAGTACTACAGAAAAAGGAAAGTTTTCATCTCAACCTAAACCTCCACAAAGTCAGAATCAGACTAATTTTGTGTCATTTGAAGCCTCTCCAAGTCAAGTACAAGCAGTCACGACATTGAGAAGTGTAAGGTAATTGATAAAACTATAAGACCTAAGATTCCAAAGAATATACGTAAATCAATTCCTATTAACGAACCACTTGAACCTGAACCTTCAATTGAAAAACAACCAGAAGAACATGAAAAAGATCCTCCATGTCCTATTCCTTTACCTTTTCCTCAAAGAGTCAAGAAACCTTCATCTGAAAAAATCAATCTGACATTCTTGAGTTATTTAAACAAGTAAAAATTAACCTTCCTTTGTTAGATGCAATAAAATGAGTTCCGATTTATGCTAAGTTTTTAAAAGATCTTTGCACAATCAAAAGAAGAACTAATGTACCAAAGAAAGCATTTTCAACTGAACAAGTTAATACTATAATACATCAAGACACACTTCTTAAGTATAAAGATCTGGGTAGTCCTACTGTCTCATGTCTTATTGGAAATTATAGAATTAACCAAGCCCTGCTAGATCTTGGATCCAGTTGTAATTTAATGCCATATTCAGTATATACACAACTAGGATTAAGTGAATTAAAACCTTCTCATGTTAAACTACAACTAGCAGATCGATCAATAAAAACTCCACGAGGAATTGTAGAAGATGTGATTGTCCAAGTTGATCAATTCTATTTTTCAGCAGACTTTATTGTTATAGACATGGAACCATGTTATCAAGGATGTTCATTTGAATATATACCTATAATTTTAGGTCGACCATTCCTAGCTACATCAAATGCATTGATTAATTGTAGGAATGGAATCATGAAAATATCATTTGGAAACATGACCTTGGAACTAAATATTTTTAAAAGTACAAAACGACCTAGAGAAGGAGAAGAAGACAAAGAAGAACCATATGAAGTAAACCGTGTTGAGACACTAAGTCAAATATATTTTGAAAAGAATTTTCTAAAAAAAGAGTTATTGGCATTAGAATCAGTACCTGAAACCAAACCTAAAAATACATCCACAAAGGATCTACAATGCGAAGAATTGTTACCAAAACTTGTAGAATCCAATGTCAAGTTTTTAAGCCAGAATTAAAACCTCTTCCAACTAACCTAAAATATGTCTTTTTAGGAGAAGAAGAATTATATCCAGTTATAATATCATCAAAGTTATCTGAAATTCAAGAAAAAGAACTGACAAAAGTTTTAAAAAACACCAAAGTGTTATTGGATGGACGATTGCAGATATAAAAGGTATAAGTCCACTTCTATGTACTCATTGTATCTATTTGGAAGACAATGCTAAACCATCTCGACAGATGCAAAGAAGATTGAATCTCTACTTAAAAGAAGTAGTGTGTGCTGAAGTACTTAAACTATTAGATGCTAATATTATCTATCCTATATCTGATAGTAAATGAGTTAGTCCTACACAAGTAGTTCCTAAGAAATCTGGTGTTACAGTCAAAAAAAATCAAGAAAATGAATTAGTTCCAATGACTACAGTTACAGGTTGGTGTGTATGTATTGACTACCAAAAGCTAAATTCTCTTACAAGAAAAGATCCCTTCCCTTTACTATTCCTAGATCAAGTCTTGGAAAGAATAGCTGGGCATGCATATTATTGATTTCTAGATGGATATTCTGGTTATAATCAGATTGAAATTGCAATAGATGATCAAGAAAAAACTACATTTACATGTCCGTTTGGAACTTTTGCTTATGAAAGAATGTCTTTTGGGTTATGTAATGCCCGAGCTACTTTTCAACGTTGCATGCTAAGTATATTTAGTGATATGGTAGAACGATATCTAGAAGTTTTTATGGATGACTTTTCAGTATATGGTGATTCATTTAACTTATGTTTAGAAAATCTGGAAAAAGTACTTATTAGATGTGAAGAAACAAACCTTGTCTTAAATTGGGAAAAATGTCATTTCATGGTTACACAAGGTATTGTTTTGGGTCATATAGTTTCTATAAAAGGAATTGAAGTTGATAAATCAAAAATTGACTTAATAGCTAATCTTCCTTCACTAAAAACCGTAAAAGATGTTCGGTCTTTTTTGGGTCACGCTGGATTTTATCGAAGATTCATTAAAAATTTTAGTTCAATATCAAGACCAATCTATAATCTCTTATGTCAAGATATAAATTTTGAATGGAATGATGCATGTCAATTAGCATTTGATAAATTAAAAAACATGCTTATTTCTGCACCTATCATGCAACCTCCTGACTGGTCTGTACCTTTCGAACTAATGTGAGATGCAAGTGATTATGCAGTAGGAGCTGTATTAGGCCAAAGAAAAGAGAAAAAACCTTATGTTATCTATTAAGCAAGCAAAACTCTAAATGATGCACAAATGAACTATTCAACCACAGAAAAAGAATTACTTGTTGTTGTATTTGCATTAGATAAATTTTGATCATATCTGATTGGATCGTCAATTGTAGTATTTATAGATCATGCAACCTTAAAATATTTGCTTACTAAGAAAGAAGCTAAACTATGTTTCCTACGATAGATTTTATTACTTCAAGAATTTAATCTTATAATTAAAGATAAGAAAGGAGTAGAGAATGTGGTAGCAGATAACTTGTCAAGATTAAATTACAATCAAAAGAAATAACCAATTCCAATTAAAGAAACCTTTCCAAATGAACAACTTTTAGCAATAACCAAAGTAGCATGGTATGCAGATATAGCCAATTATTTAGCTACTGGTACTATTCCTTTTAATTATACCTTGACTGATAAAAACAAGTTCTTAAATGAGGTACGTAATTTTTTCTGGGAAGATCCTTATTTGTTTAAATACTGTAAGGACCAAATAATTAGACGTTGTGTGCCTAATCATGAAATTAGTAAGGTAATTCAGTTTTGTCACTCTGAAGCTTGCGATGGCCACTTTGCTTCAAAGAAAACTGCTGCTAAAATTTTGCAGTGAGAATTTTATTGGCCAACTCTTTTCAAAGATGTTCATATCTTTTGTTTAAACTGTGACAGATGTCAAAGAATGAGAAATATTTCAAAAAGAAATATAATGCCTTTAAACCCTATCTTAGTTATTGAAAATTTTGATTGTTGGGGTATCGATTTTATGGGACCATTTCCCCCATCCTTTGGATATCTGTATATTTTAGTTACAATTGACTATGTTTCTAAATGGATAGAGGCAATTCCCTGTAGAAATAATAACCACAGAACAGTAATCAAATTTTTAAAGAAAATATTTTATCTAGATTTAGAATTCCTTACGCCATTATAAGTGACGGTGGATTACATTTCTGTAACAAAGTTTTTGAAAACTTGATAAAAAAATATTCAATTTCACATAAAATATCCACTTCATACCATCCACAAATAAGTGGCCAAGCAGAATTAGCTAATAAGGAGATAAAATACATTTTAGAAAAGACAGTAAATCCAGATCGTAAGGATTGGTCATTAAGATTGACTGATGCGCTTTGGGCTTACTGTACTGTGTATAAGACTGTTCTAGGAATGTCTTCTTATAGGTTAGTTTATGGTAAACCATGTCACTTGCTTGTAGAATTAGAACATAAAACATATTGGGCAATCAAAATGATGAATTTTGACATAAATGAATCTGGAATGTATCGTAAACTACAAATAAATGAATTAGAGGAATTTAGAAATGAAGCATATGAAAATGCAAAAATTGCGAAATCCAGAACCAAAATATTCCATGATAAGAATATTGTGCGAAATTCTTTTAAACTATCTCAAAAAGTTCTGTTATACAATGCAAAGCTTCGGTTATTTCCTGGAAAACTAAAATCTAGATGGACAGGACCGTATATAGTCAAGCAAGTCTTTGATTATGGGGCAATTGAAATTGAAAACCCAATAACTGGGACTATCTTCAAAGTAAATGGACAAAGACTTAAACCATACTATGATGGATTCACACAAGATGTAACTTCTGTGTTGCTTTTTGATCCAGTTTATGTGCATTAATTATATATTTGGTTGTTTGTAAGTAATAGTACTAATTATGTGTAATTTATTTGACAGATTAAAACTCCTTAATGAAAGCCAGACATCGTAACTACTGAAAGACAAATTTTTGGTTTTTATTCTTAAATAATGATTATTATTGTTTTTACATTGCAGATAACAATTAATTTAAGTTGGGGAGATAGGCATGTGAATTTACTTTGTGTGTTTAAAATAGTGCTGTTATTTAAAACTTTTTGTTTGTCTTTGTGACTGGCAAACGTTAAAGAACCAGATAGTGAGTTAATTTTCAAAAATTTTTTGAGTCATTTCTTTTATTAAAAAAAAATTTGAAACATGGATGAAAAATTATTTTGGTTAAGTTTAATTTTACTACGTCGCTTCCCAAAAAATATACATATGTTGATTATGAAAAAAGCTAGAAATGTTAGAAATTTAGAGATTTTTGAAAACCAAGCACAACCTCTATGTGGAAAAAGTACATATGCCAAACATCGACGAGCAAATCGTCTTTGTGCTTGTGTAAAATGTGGTCGTACAGAACATCTGAGACGGTACAATAAGTGTGCGGAACCAATTTCAGGTCGATCGTTAGATCGTTTACGGTGGATTAGAGATGGGCAGAGCAAGGATTATCCTGAGACGTCATCCTATTCTGGCCCAAAGCTAAACAGATATGTGCGAACTGAAATTAACCGTGTCACTGGTGTCACCGAACCAGACAGTTCTGACGCTGAATCAATCTAATAAAATCTTTGAAAGAATTGTAAATTTATGTAAATATTTATGTATAGAGTTATGTACATAAATGTAAATAACTATAAATTGATTCAAAAATCAGTAAATATTCAACAACAAATAAAAATTAAAAACCCACAAATTTTTTTACAAGAAAAAAAGAGTGATTAGCAAAAAATGTGTAGAATATATATATATTGTATTTTGTATTTTGCAGGAATTTGAAGAACAAAAGAAAATTGCAGAAAATAAAGTAGCCTGCAGTATACAAAACCCAAAACCAGTAACATTGGACCGTCCAGACGGTGGCCCTTAATATAAATATGGTTCTCCATGCAAACTGCTCATCTTCATCACCTTGCAACCAAAAATTTCGGCCATAGCCGAAAATCTCAAACCCAAGACCTCAAATCTACTACACTTAGTCAGTTTCATTCAAATTTGTTTCGATTATCCTTTTACCCATCACATTTGGAATATATTTACTGATCAAAATCAACTAAAATAGAGAATCTGAAGAAAAAATAGATTCGAGACAAAGGGCAAGAAGATCTTCGAGACGTGCATAAAGGGATCAACCCAATGTACCTCCACAGCAACCACAACCAGGAAACTTCTTCAACCAAGTGATGTTTGAAAATATTGAACAACAAAACTGGTATGATACTAAATTTTTGATGAAAACTATTATCGTTGAAAGACCGGTTGTGTTTGAAGATTTTGATATCTTAAGAATTAGAGAAATTCTTGCTGCTAGAGGCTAGTTTGATTATGTTAAATTATGTGTTCCTACATATGACTGTCTGGTTCGTGAATTCTACAGTAATGCTCAGATAATTGAAGAAAGACATATACGTGCATTTGTACGGGGTAGAGTTTTTCATTACACCGGCTATTATAGCCCACTTCTTTCAACCCATGCGAAGAGAAGAAAATCCGCAATACCCATACACTGAGCTTACATTACCTGACTTGGATATCATAGGGAGAGAGGTAACTGGTAATCTAGAATTTTTTGGGGTAGACCAAATAAATACATAAAGCAGGGAGACTTGACTGATACATATCGCATCCTAAATTTAATAACAGTGAACAGCTTGCTACCTCGAGCCCAGAAAAATCAAATTTACACTGAGCAAGCTTACTTTTTATATGCATTCGGGATGGAACATACCATTGACCTGCCAAATCTGATTATAGACCAAATGATACTGACTGTAGAAGATAAAAAGCTCTCATTTCCCTATGCTATGCTAGTCTCTCAACTATGCAGAACAACGGGGTGATCATTGATCCAATATGGAAGATGGTAGACCATTATGGACCAATAGATAAAATTTCATTGAGAAAAACCCATGGAGCTCAGCCAGAAGCACAACCAAATGCTCAACCAGCAACCCAACAAGAAGCACACCTGAACTGCAAGAACAACCATTCGAACCTCCTGAAGTATTCATTCCACCAGAACAACAGCTACCAGAAGATCAACCATACATTCCAGTAGATGACAGGACAGACAGACAAATTCTGGTAGGATTGGAAAACACTATCACCCAGCTTGGTACCACCATCAATCAAATGAATCAACGAATGGAGGACTATGAAAAAAACCAAGCAGAAATGTTGAAGCTACTGAGACAGCACTTTGGAGGAGGACTATCCACTTCATATAGACTGAAGATTCTACATAAAATTTTGCCATCTTTCACTCAACCCTTTTAAATTATGCACTTTTACATATGTAGTTGAACTTTAAATTATCTTTTGCACATGTTTGTTTAGTTACTTAAACCTATATATGTTTTAAACTGGTTAAGTTTTGAACTTAGGTATGTTTAAGTTTACTTTTGTTAAAAGTAGAACTTATCATATTAAAATTAGGAAGACTAGTTCATATAATTTACAGTTAAATTAAGTTAGTATTCTGAGACCTTGCAGGAATAGTCTTAATCTGATCACTGAGATCTTCATATTGTAGTTGTATAGTATCTAAATATTTTTGTTCAAACTTATCTTTAGAAGCACACATAGATTTCTTTGTTGATAAAAACCTTATGAAATATTACACTTTACATATATAGCGGAGATGAGAAACCTAATGCAGATTTTGAACCTATCTATCTTGGAGAGGTATTTTATATCTACTCAAATATTCGATTATGTGGTAACCTTTCTTTGAATAATCTCATTATTTTTGTCTTGATTAGCATGTGTTAAATTATATTATTAGCATTGTCCTTGAAACTCTTTTAGATAGAAATGATACAAATGGATAATTTCTGAAAAATGATCTTAGGCCCTTTTTCATTATCTTTGAGCCTTGACCATTTCTTTTACAAAATTATATCCTTAGTCAACCATGGTTGAGCCTGAAAGATATATTTTTTTCATTAAACCCCAAAAATACCCGTGCCATAAGAAAATATATCAAACCTACCTTAGCTACATAATTTTCTTGCACCCTCTTTTAAATCAAAATGATGTTTTATTTAAAAAAAAACATGTCGTGAGTAGAGATGGAGCGTAAAACGCACTCACTTATAAACACATGTTAAGGATGAGATGGAGCGTAAAACGCACTCATTCAATAAAAAGTGAGATGGAGCATAAAATGCACTCACTAAGAAAGTGAAAAATAAAAATAAGAAAGAGATGTGCCACAATATAAAGGCTAACTTTTGAATTCTATAGACGTCGTTTGATAAATCTCAACCCCATGGCCACATTACAACCCTTAGAAAGTCCTTTTTGATTCCAGAAATCATGCATTGGTATTATTTCTATTAATCTAAAAGGAAAATATTAATAATATATTTTAAAATGTTAATATTCTTTCATGAGATTATGTCAAAATTCCACTTTATTCAAATTAACCGATCTTTCAAATACTACATGTGATATTATTTGTTTTATTGACAATATTCCAATCACATGTAATTTACTGAGAATAGCCACTATAACAGGTGTATTCTTCTTACTGAGTGTATTTCAGGGAAAGATTGACATCAAAACTACTACGAAAAAGGGTAATATTTCTCAAGTGATTTTTTTAAAATAAGAAATTATTACACACACACACACAAGTTTTTATAAAAATATATAGATAATATTACAACTAACATATGTTACTCTTATATAGTGATCAGAAAAGGAAGTACTCTGGCAAGACAGAAGGAATACTAATTTCATTATATTCATGAAAAATATGAATTATGAACTCCTAATTACTGAAGTTTGCAGGTAGCTTCACTGAAAACCTTCACGAGACACAACTCGTCCACTAGGAATTACCTAGGGGTTTAATGGCTTATTGCATATGTTAAATGCAATTGTGAAAAAATCTACGAAAATAAATTTACTTCTATTTATGTTTTATTTTGTAAAGTAATCTATGTTTACTAGAGACTAGTAAAGTTTAGGTTGGGGGGTGTGAATAACCCTAGTTAGTGTGTAAATTAGAGTAGTTAAATAAATCAAATTAATAAAATAAAACATCAAAAAATCAGTAATTAGTATGGATTAGGGTTTGTACGGTAATTAGTATTTTTAACAGTTTATATCCAAAATTGCAGGTTTAATGCAAAATTACTACAGAATACAAGGTGCCAAGCAGGGAAGCTTGAAAATACAAAGGCTAAAGTATAATTAAATCAAATGAAGAGTCAGCATGCATGCAAGTTGCAAATTCCAGCAAAGCACAACCGTTCGGACGATCACCCTTGATGATTATCCTGACTTCTTCCATCTTATGCTTCCTAAACGACTATAAATAGGCACCTTCTTCACTTCAAAACGAGGTCGGACAACTGAGAGTTGTTGAGAGAAATCCAAAGAGAGAAAAGAGAAAAAAAAAAGAAAGAAAAGAGAAAAAGAGAAAGAGAAAAAGCAACACGATCTGGTCCGTGTTATATTTCAGTCCAAACTCTGTATTTTATTTTTTGTAACTTTCAATTTGGATAATTGAACTACTGTCACTTTTTTTGTCTTAAGTGATAATAAAAGGTGGTTTGTTTCAGTTGTTCTTTGTGAAAGAAGTTTTTACTTTAATTTTAGTTGTAATGACAACTGTCTGCACTCCTTGCTTGTCTGTAGCAATGGAGTGTGAGTAGTTGTTTATACCCTCCAATGCGAGGAGAACATATGTATCATATTGGCTAGATTATGGAAATGCTGATGTTTTATTTATACGTTCATTGATATATGTATTATATGCTTAATATGTGATATAGTGATGTGTATAATTTCGGTGTTGTGTCTTGGATTATATCATCAATATATCATAAGACCCGTCGGTTAAAAAACCACGACGTTTCTACCGGTATGGCTTGTCCTCCACCGAAATGCTGAGGAAGTTGACTGATGTGTGGTACACACCTAAATGATCCTTACGAATGGCTTATTCTTCTGGGTTATTAGGGTTGATTATTATTATATATAACTATTATGACAGTCTAATAACCACGGTGTTCCTATCGGTATGGCTTTGCTCCACCGGAACGTTAAGGATGTTTAACTGGCACATCTATACCCAATGTAGCCTAAGAAGCAGCTATGTTATAATATATAACCACCCGTGTAGCCTAAGACATGACTGTGTTATGGTTTGTATATATGCACTTGCAATTATGAGATCAAATTAATAATTCAAGTATTCCTCGTGAATGGCTTGTCCTTCTGGTTTGCTTGGGTTAATCAGTTGACATAGATATAATCGGTGTAGCCTAAGAAGCAGTTGTGTTATAATATATTACCACCAGTGTAACCTAAGAAGCAGTTGTGTTATGATTTATGTACATCATACCTGTCGGTTGACTTTCAGTAACATGAGAGTTAATTGTTGTGAGGTAGTATTTCCAAAATTTAACCAATATAAAGCATATGGTATCCTTAAGTTGAAGGGTATCTTTCATATTTCTGTCATTAATCTGTTTTATTTACGCACTTTATTATCTCTGCACTTTATTTCTGCATTGCTTTTATTTAAATAAACTAGTTATCAATCTAAGCTCACATCACAAGCTAGCAAACATCACACTACTTCTAACAACTATTTTACTGTTTTAAATTTTTAATTTTACTTTCAACAAGAATTACTAAACTCTCTGTGGGATCGATACTTGGACTTAAAACCCAAAAAACTACAATTTTACCACTTATACTTGGGTGTATAATACAATATAATTCATATTAAATTGTAGTTTTCTCGATTTTAAGTCCAAGTATCGATCCCACAGAGAGTTTAGTAATTCTTGTTGAAATAAAAATAAAAAGTTAAAACAGTAAAATAGTTGTTTGAAGTAGTGTGATGTTTGATAGCTTGTGATGTAAGCTTAGATTGATAACTAGTTTATTTAAATAAAAGTGTAACGCCCCAAAAACCCCTTGGGTGACATTACATTCTAAAAACCATTCACCCCATGAGAGCATTACGTAAATTCATCAAGACGAAAGTTCATTCATCAACCATTCATATTTTAACAAAATTTGGGCAGAGTCTCCTTTGTACGGGGAGCTTTACCCAAACACAACCTGTACAATTATATTACAATTGACCACACCGGGTCCACATATGCATAACTATTGACCACACCGGGTCTATTTATCCATCATAAATAAACTTTCATTCATCATATGTCATATCCACACTATCATCCAAAAGAATAGGTCCAATCTTGGTCTTTACATCTCCACAATGTAATAATATAACGCAGCGAAAATAACAAAAAAAAAAGAACTAGACTTCAAAAGGATATTCTAAGTATAATCTAGTCTAGAACAAAATAAAAGTGTCGCTCTAAGCGTCCACCTCAGGATCCACATTCCCTTCAAGCGGAGTCTCCCAATGGGCGGGCTCCTCGGCTCCTAACTCCTCCTCAAGTGTGAAATCTGAAAATGTTATTTGTAGGGGGTGAGCACGAAGCTCTGTAGCAAAATCCTCTCAACTCATACAAGGTTTATACAAATATATAAAAGGGTCGGTCTCATTTTTCAACATAGCATAGATACATAATTTGAAATGAAACGGGTGCATTTTTCAACGAATCTCAAGTTTAAGTAACAATAGTAATATAAAGGAGCAATTTCAACTAAGTGCTAATAAACATCCATTGCCAAAATATAAATCATTTCCCACACATGATATCATATTGTCCTCTCTAACGGGAGCATCCTTATAAGGAACCTCTCACCCTCAAGATTTGGTTTCTCAAGCATCCTTACAAGGAACCTCTTGAGAAAATCACATACTGTCCTCTTTTGGTGTGAGCATCCTTACAAGGAACCTCTCACCCTCAAGATTTGGTTTCTCAAGCATCCTTACAAGGAACCTCTTGAGAAAATCACATACTGTCCTTTTGGTGTGAGCATCCTTACAAGGAACCTCTCACCCTCAAGATTTGGTTTCTCAAGCATCCTTACAAGGAACCTCTCATCCATGTTCATTCCAACAACCATACAAGATCACATCATCCCAACAATCGTCACACATAACCAAGGATTCCATAAATCTCCAATTTACAAGCAAATTTCCAAAGATCCACAAATCCATTATGAGGCAATTTCAATAACAATTAGGAAAATACAAGAGATCACCACAACATCATTTATTACTCAACACAAACCACTAAAGTTTTCAAAGCCAAGATTGAGTGACTATAGAGAGAAAAATCCATATTTCTCAAAAGTTAGGGTTGAGAGCAAAAACAAGAGAAAGTAGTTACCCAACCATAACATTGTTTAGAACATGATAATATTTGCATAGACATCAAGAATCAAAGGTTTCCTAACATACATCTAAGATTTAGATAAAAAAAAACCTATATGTATACATAGCCCTAGTCTCAATGTAAGAGAAAGAGAAGAAATCCCCTACCTTGAATCAAAGTTTCAAACCAAAACCCAAGCTCTAATGACCTCCTTTCTCCCTTTCCTCCT
Source organism: Ilex paraguariensis (assembly GCA_963454935.2). NCBI lineage: Eukaryota > Viridiplantae > Streptophyta > Magnoliopsida > Aquifoliales > Aquifoliaceae > Ilex > Ilex paraguariensis. The sequence goes on along the minus strand of CAUOFW020006761.1, from coordinate 6,705 downwards.
TCCTCTATCTTCCCAAGGGTGCTAAGGGGATTGGGGGTGAGAAATGTGAGAAAAAATGGAAGAAATTGGCTGGATTCTTTGTTTTAAACACAACAGTCCGCGACAATCACTGTTCATGGGCTGAATTTTGAGGTTTTTTCCAAAATTACAGTTTTGCCACTAGAAATCTCCAATTTCATCCATACGACTACCCTAAGGTTTTTCGACGTTCCGGATTCATTTTTAATGTTATTTTAACCTAAAAACATTGCTTTTTATGATTTATTTCACAACTAAAATAAATTCACACTTGGAACATTAAAATTTCTATTTTATTCCTTCGAACTACTATAGGTGATATCCTTACGATTTTAATATATATATGGTTTATTCTTAAGTCATTACATATAGAAGAATCACTAAACAAGTACATTAATATATTAATGTAAACATATGGGGTTTTACACCTTCAAGGTCTAATAAGAAAGCACAACCCTTTACTATCCAAGGAGCACCATAGTGCAGATTTTTGGTCAACTTCATAGAATAAACTGATTTGACTCAGGTATTTTAGGAGGTGTAACCTATATGGTTGGAAAGATATACGAGTTAGGGTTCTAAAAAAAATAACGGTGCACAATTCGGACTTTCCAATAAAGAGTTATAATGAAATTAGCGAAAGGTAGTCTGCCGGACAGATTTTTGGACAGTGTAGACACTACTTCGTAATATGGACATAACTCCTTCCTCCTAGTTCCGATTGAGATGATTCAAGGTGATATGGAATCCTAGAGAGAGCTCTACAAATTTCATGTTTTAAGTTTTGAGAGATATGGACTGCATCAAGGTCGAAATCGAGCTTGATGTTACAGCCAGTGCACTGTTCATCCCTTTTTCATTCTACCAAATTCAAACACACATCACTACACATATCCCCATTTTTACAACAATTATTTACTATATATCTATATACATATATAAAAGAAAATGCGGGGTGTTACAATCCACCCCCCTAAAGAAAGTTTCGTCCTCGAAACTTACCTCAAGTAGCGAACAAATGTGGGTACTTCTCTCGCATTTCTAGCTCCGGTTCCCATGTAGCTTCTTCCACTCCATGGTGTTGCCACAAGACTTTCACCAATTTGATGACTTTGTTGCGAAGCACTTTCTCCTTGGCGTCGAGAATCTTCACTGGTTGTTCTTCATAGGTTGCTCCATCTTGAATTTCAATATCTTCTAAGTCTACAACCGGCGTTGCATCCGATTTACACTTCCTCAACATGGACACATGGAATACGTCGTGTACTCCCGATAACTGAGCTGGTAACCGCAACTGATATGCCGCCTTGCCCACCACTTTGATCACTTCAAATGGCCCGGTATACCTTGGCGCTAACTTTCCCTTCTTGCCGAATCTAAATACTCCTTTCTGGGGCGACACTTTGAGAAACACATAGTCCCCCTCTTTGAATTCTAATGGTCTTCGTCTTTGATCCGCGTAGCTTTTCTGTCTACTCTGTGCTGTGCGTAGTCTCTCCCGGATGAGTTGAATTTTCTCTGTAGTCTCTCGAACAATTTCTGGCCCAAACAAACTACTCTCGCCCGCTTCTAACCAACACGTCGGGGATCTACATGGTCTTCCATACAAGGCCTCATAGGGTGCCATTCCAATACTGGTCTGATAGCTGTTGTTGTATGCAAATTCCACCAACGGTAAATGGTCACTCCAACTTCCCTTGAAGTCCAACGCGCAAGCTCGTAACATGTCTTCCACGATTTGTATCACCCTCTCGGATTGGCCATCCGTTTGGGATGAAAGGCTGTGCTGAAATGTAACTCTGTCCCCATAGCTTGTTGTAGACTTTGCCAAAATCGCGCCACAAACCGAGAATCACGATCCGACACAATGGAGAGCGGAACTCCGTGCAACCTAACAATCTCACAGATATAGAGCTTGCTCAACGTCTCTAATGAGTCTGTGGTCTTCATACCCAAGAAATGAGCGGACTTGGTGAGTCTATCCACAATGACCCACACTGCATTATGCCTGCGCGACGTCCGTGGTAAACCCGACACGAAGTCCATGGTGATGTGATCCCACTTCCACTCTGGAATAGGCAAAGACTGTAGGACTCCTCCTGGCCTTTGATGCTCAATCTTCACCTGCTGGCACACCGCACATTTTGCCACATACTTGGCTACATCTCGCTTCATTCCCCTCCACCAGTATTGACGCTTCATGTCCCTATACATCTTTGTGCTACCGGGGTGGATAGCAAACTTGGAGCGATGACACTCCCCAAGTATCTCCTCCTTTAGGGACGAATCATCGGGAACACATAGCTTCTCCCCATATCTCAACTCTCCATTCTTCCAAGACCATCCTCCCATCGCTTCCCATTCTCCAATCGGGCTCTAATCAAATCGAGTTCCGAATCCAGGCATTGCAACTCCACAACCCGTTGTCGAAGCGTCGGTTGAGCTACAAGGTTGAATAGATATGATTGATACTCCGGTCCATCCACCCATAGATCGTACTCCTCCAATGCATCAATCATTTTCCACCTATTTACCGCAAGAGAATTGATTTCACCCCGAGACTTCCTGCTAAGAGCGTCGGCAACTACATTGGCCTTCCCTGGATGGTAGTTGAGTGTGAACTCATAATCTTCCAAGTACTCAATCCACCTTCTCTGCCGGAGATTCAAGTCTTTCTGTGTGAAGATATACTTGAGGCTTTTATGGTCCGAAAACACTTGAAATTTCTCCCCGTATAAATAACATCTCCACAACTTAAGAGCAAACACCACTGCAGCCAGCTCCAAGTCGTCGTGTGTGGGATAATTCTGCTCGTGCACCTTGAGTTGCCTCGAGCCATAAGCCACTACCTTCCCTCCTTGCATTAGAACGCATCCCAATCCTCGTAGTGAAGCATCGGTGTAGACATCGTAGCCTTCCCCACTACTCGGAATAATGAGGATAGGTGCAGTCGTCAACTTCTCCTTCAAGGTGCGAAAAGCTAGTTCACACGCTTGAGTCCACAAAAATTTCTCCCCCTTCTTTGTAAGGCGAGTCATCGGCATCGCAATCTTGGAGAACCCTTCCACAAACCTACGATAATAGCCGGCTAACCCAAGAAACTCCGTACTTCTGTCACGTTCTTCGGTGGTTCCCATTTCATCACGGCCTCAATCTTTGCTGGATCAACCGCTACTCCTTGCTCGGACACAACATGGCCAAGGAACTTCACTTCCTTCATCCAAAACTCACACTTGCTCATCTTTGCATATAACTTATGTTCTCTCAATGTTTGTTTGTAGCACAATAGAGAGATGACGAGCATGTTCCTCCTGAGTCTGTGAGTAAATCAATATGTCATCAATAAACACAATGACAAATTGATCGAGGTATGGCCGGAAGACTCTGTGCATCAAATCCATGAAGGCTGCGGGGGCATTAGTCAATCCGAATGGCATCACCGTATACTCGAAATGACCATATCGGGTACGGAAAAGCAGTCTTAGGAATATCCTCCTCCTTAATTCGCAGCTGATGATACCCCGTGCGAAGATCAATCTTGGAGTAATACTTTGAACCCTCCAACTGATCAAATAAGTCATCAATTCTCGGCAACGGATACTTATTCTTCACGGTAACCCGATTCAACCTCCGGTAATCCGTGCACAACCGTAGAGTCTCATCCGTTTTCTTCACAAAGAGGACGGGGCTCCCCAAGGTGAAGTGCTTAGACGGATAAACCCAATCGCCAACAATTGATCCAACTGCTTCCTTAGCTCCTTCAACTCCAAAGGTGCCATCCGGTAGGGAGCAATGGATATGGGTTCGGTTCCCGGATAGAGATCGATCTTGAACTCAATTTCCCTATGTGGCGGTAATCCAGGTAATTCCTCAGGAAAAACATCCGAAAACTCCGATACAATTAACACCACATCCGTATGGAGTTTATCCATGTTATCTCCCATCAAGCTAGCTAAGAAACTCAAATGACTTCCCGCTTTCGCTTTTAAGAATCTACTACCCGTAGTAGGAAATGGATGGAAAGAATCTCGGTTATTCACAAAACTGAAAATTACTCCTCCCGGCAATTGAAATGTAATCCGCTTGCGGAAACAATCCAGTACCGCACGAAAAGTGGATAACAAGTTCATCCCAAAAATCACGTCATACCCCTTCATCTCTAAAGCAATCAAATCCACAATCAATTCGTGCTCCCAATACGAAGCACACAACCCTTGCAGACTCGGCTAGTACCCAATTGTTCTCCCGTAGGCAAGTCAACAGTCAAAGCATGTTCTAACTTCTCGAAACCCAATCCCAAATTCATAGCATATGCAGTACGTATAAAAGAATGAGTAGCACCGGGATCAAATAAGATTCGGGCCCAGGAATTGTAGAGAAGAATGATACCTTCCACAACGGCATTGGCAATGTCCTCTCCGGCTGAGTCAAAGCAAATACTCGCCCTTGGTTGGTGCCGCCGGGGGCTTGAGTTTGTATCGGTCGATGCGGTGCAGGCCTCGGTGGTGGTGGTTGGGCTGCTGGTACTTGTCTTGCGGTCTGGATAGGCCCTGAGGTGGAAAAACTGGGCAATGCATCCGAATATGTCCCACACCTCCGCATGCAAAGCAAGATCGTGGGATAATACCAGCTCTAGTCTGAGTGTCTCCCTCTCCTCGGGCTGTCAAAAGTCGCTGTCCACCTGTCGGGTCTGGGCGACGGTATGGTGTCGGTCTCTGTGCCCCACTAGTGCTAGCACCCGTCCGGATTGGACCTCCTCTCAAGAAGCCCTGTCGTCGCTGGCTATCCTCTATGTCTCTCTCTACCAGTGCAGCTCTGTCCACCAAGTCCCCATACTCCCTAATCTTGAGAGCCACCAACTTCTCCCGGATGACCGGCCTCAGTCCCTGCTCAAATCGCTTAGCCCTGTCGGCCTCCGTAGATATAAATCCTGTAGCATAACGGGAGAGCTCGTCAAACCTCCTTTCGTACTCGGCCACCGTCGTGCTACCCTGTCGTAGAGCAAGAAAGTCAGCCTTCATTCGATCTCTGACTGATTCAGGAAAGTACTTGTCTTGAAATATTTGGTCGAACTCCTCCCAAGTGAGTGCATCAGTGTTCCTCCGTCTCTTGACCGAATCCCACCAATGGTCGGCCTCCCCCTCTAACAAATAGGTCGCCAAGCCAACCCTCAAATCTTCGGCAACTCCCATGCCGTCACATACCTTCTTCACTCTGCGTATCCACTTGTCCGCATCCAAAGGGTTAGAGCTCCCTTGGAAGGTGGGTGGATGTTGTCTCAGAAATTCTCGAAGAACCACCATCCTTCGATCTCCATTTCCAATTCCGGGTACTTGCGCTAGTGGTTGAGCTCCACCATTATGGTTGTTGTTCCATTCTGGTTTTGTACCAAAGTGGTGAGCTCCTTCAAGCATTGATAGATGCCATTCATGGCATCGGGAGGTGGTGGTGGTGGTGGATTTGCTTGACCTCCACGACCACGCCCACGTCCACGTCCTCGTCCTCGTCCTCCATCCATCCTGCACATCAATTCACAATTTAATTTCATTGAGGTACAAGACATCCTAATTATTGCTTTAATTTAAAGCCTAAGATTTATATAAAACATAGATCAACAATTTCGTTCAACCTAATCCTGCCTTTCTAGTGGTAATCCATAACCTACAGCTCCCATGTAAGACCTAAAGCCTAAGCTTTGATACCAAATTTGTAACGCCCCAAAAACCCCCTTGGGTGACATTACATTCTAAAAACCATTCACCCCATGAGAGCATTACGTAAATTCATCACGACGAAAGTTCATTCATCAACCATTCATATTTTAACAAAATTTGGGCAGAGTCTCCTTTGTACGGGGAGCTTTACCCAAAACACAACCTGTACAATTATATTACAATTGACCACACCGGGTCCACATATGCATAACTATTGACCACACCGGGTCTATTTATCCATCATAAAATAAACTTTCATTCATCATATGTCATATCCACACTATCATCCCAAAAGAATAGGTCCAATCTTGGCCTTTACATCTCCACAATGTAATAATATAACGCAGCGAAAATAACAAAAAAAAAAAAACTAGACTTCAAAAGGATATTCTAAGTATAATCTAGTCTAGAACAAAATAAAAGTGTCGCTCTAAGCGTCCACCTCGGGATCCACATTCCCTTCAAGCGGAGTCTCCCAATGGGCGGGCTCCTCGGCTCCTAACTCCTCCTCAAGTGTGAAATCTGAAAATGTTATTTGTAGGGGGTGAGCACGAAGCTCTGTAGCAAAATCCTCTCAACTCATACAAGGTTTATAAAAATATATAAAAGGGTCGGTCTCATTTTTCAACATAGCATAGATACATAATTTGAAATGAAACGGGTGCATTTTTCAACGAATCTCAAGTTTAAGTAACAATAGTAATAGAAAGGAGCAATTTCAACCAAGTGCTAATAAACATCCATTGCCAAAATATAAATCATTTCCCACACATGATATCATATTGTCCTCTCTAACGGGAGCATCCTTACAAGGAACCTCTCACCCTCAAGATTTGGTTTCTCAAGCATCCTTACAAGGAACCTCTTGAGAAAATCACATACTGTCCTCTTTTGGTGTGAGCATCCTTACAAGGAACCTCTCACCCTCAAGATTTGGTTTCTCAAGCATCCTTACAAGGAACCTCTTGAGATC
>CAUOFW020006760.1:0-23045 GCA_963454935.2 Ilex paraguariensis | reverse complement strand
TATTTCTTATTTAATTTTTAGTACAGGAGTCTTACAATCCACCCCCTTAAAGAAAGTTTCGTCTCGAAACTTACCTCAAGTAGCGAACAAATATGGATATTTCTCTCGCATCTCCCACTCCGGTTCCCAAGTTGCTTCCTCTACGCCATGATGTTGCCACAGACTTTCACCAGCTGGATTACCTTGTTGCGAAGCACTTTCTCCTGGATATCAAGAATCTTCACGCGGCTGCTTTCATAGGTGACTCCATCTTGCACTTCAATATCCTCCAAATATCCACGACATGCGACGTATCTGGTTGACATTTCCTCAACATCGAAACGTGGAACACGTCATGAACTCCTGACAATGATACTGGTAGCCGAAGTTGGTATGCTACTTTGCCCACTGTCTTGATCACTTCAAATGGACCGATGTACCTTGAGCGAGTTTCCTTTCTTACCGAATCTAAGTACGCCCTTCTTGGTGACACTTTAAGAAATACAAAATCTCCCTCCTTGAATTCCAAGGCCTTCTTCTCCTATCCGCATAGCTCTTTTGTCGACTCTGTGCTGTGCGTAATCTCTCCCGAATGAGCTGAATCTTCTCCGTTGTCTCCCGTACAATCTCGGGCCCAAACATACTACTCTCTCCGGCTTCCAACCAACATGTCGGGGATCTACATGGTCTTCCATACAAAGCTTCATACGGCGCCATTCCATTCCGATACTCGCTTGGTAACTGTTATTGTACGCAAATTCCACCAACGGTAAGTGATCGATCCAACTCCCTTTGAAGTCCAATGCGCAAGCCCGTAACATGTCTTCAAAACCTGTATCACTCTCTCGGATTGGCCATCTGTTTGAGGGTGAAAGGCTGTGCTGAAATGTAATTCTGTCCCCATAGCTTGTTGTAGACTTTGCCAAAAACGAGCCACAAAACGAGAATCGCGATCCGACACGATAGAAAGTGGAACTCCATGCAATCGAACAATCTCTCGAATGTATAGTCTGCTCAAGATCTCTAACGAGTCTGTGGTCTTCATCCCCAAAAAGTGAGCTGACTTGGTGAGTCGATCTACGATAACCCATACGGCGTTATGCCCTCTTGAAGTCCGTGGAAACCCGACACAAGTCCATGGTGATATGATCCCACTTCCACTCCGGATAGGCAGAGACTGTAATAATCCTCCAGGTCGTTGGTGCTCAATCTTCACTTGCTGACATACGGCACACCTTGAAATGAACTTTGCTACATCCTTCTTCATTCCACTCCACCAATATTGTCGTTTCATATCTCTATACATTTTTGTACTCCCCGGATGTATAGAGAACTTCGATCGGTGACACTCTCCCAACACTTCTTCCCTCACTTGGTCGTCGTTTGGCACGCATAATCTTCCCCAAAACTGTAACTCCTCATTCTTTAAAGACCAATCCTCAACAATCTCATTCCTCTCCAATTTATCCCGAATTTTTGTCAACTCGGGATCTAATCGTTGCAACTCCACAATCCTTTGTCGGAGGATTGGTTGAGCTACTAGGTTAAACAAACATGGTCGATCCTCCGGTCCATTAACCCATAGATCAAACTCCTCCAACGTATCCATCATTTTCCACCGTTTAGCCGCAAGGACATTGATTTCACCCTGAGACTTCCTACTCAATGCATCCGCTACTACATTAGCCTTCCCCGGATGATAGTTGAGAGTGAAGTCGTAATCTTCTAAGTACTCAATCCACCTTCTCTGCCGGAGATTTAATTCTTTCTGTGTGAACACATACTTGAGGCTTTTATGATCCGAGAACACTTGAAATTTCTCTCCATACAAGTAACACCTCCACAACTTAAGAGCAAAAACCACAGCGGCTAGCTCCAAGTCGTGAGTGGGATAGTTCCGCTCATGAATCTTGAGTTGCCTCGAGCCATAAGCAACCACCTTGCCTCCTTGCATCAACACACATCCCAAGCCTCGTAGTGAAGCATCGGTGTAAACATCGTAACCTTCCCCACTGTTCGGAATAATGAGGATCGGTGCCGTCGTCAACTTTTCCTTCAAGGTGCGAAAAGCTAATTCACACGCTTGAGTCCACACAAATTTCTCCCCCTTCTTGGTAAGGCGAGTCATCGGCATCGCAAGCTTGGAAAAACCTTCCACAAACCTACGATAGTAACCGGCTAACCCCAAGAAACTACGTATTTCTGTCACATTCTTTGGTGGTTCCCATTTCATCACGGCCTCAATCTTCGAGGAATCAACCGCTACCCCTTGCTCGGACACAACATGGCCAAGGAACTTCACTTCCTTCATCCAAAACTCACACTTGCTCATCTTCGCATATAACTTATGTTCTCTCAATGTTTGTAGCACAACCGAGAGATGATGTGCATGTTCTTCTTGTGTCCGGGAATAAATCAATATGTCATCAATAAACACAATGACAAATTGATCTAGATATGGCCGGAATACCCTGTGCATCAAATCCATGAAGGCTGCTGGAGCATTAGTCAATCCGAACGGCATCACCGTATACTCGAAGTGACCATACCGAGTACGAAAAGCAGTCTTAGGAATATCCTCCTCCTTGACACGCAGTTGATGGTACCCGGTGCGGAGATCAATCTTGGAGTAGAACTTAGAACCCCTCAATTGATCAAATAAATCATCAATGCGCGGCAAGGGATACTTGTTCTTCACCGTCACCCGATTCAACCGTCGGTAATCTGTGCATAACCGAAGTGTTTCATCCGTCTTCTTCACAAAGAGGACCGGGGCTCCCCAAGGTGAAGTGCTCAAACGGATGAATCCAATTGCCAGCAAGTGGTCCAATTGCTTCCTTAGCTCCTTCAACTCCAAAGGCGCCATCCGATAAGGAGCAATAGAAATAGGTTCGGTTCCCGGATAAAGATCGATTGCGAACTCAATCTCTCTCTGTGGCGGTAACCCGGGTAATTCATCTGGGAAGACATCCGAAAAATCTGATATAATCAACACCATACCCGAGTGGGATCTATCCCGATCATCTCCCATCAAGCTAGCCAAGAAACTCAAGTGGCTCCCTGCCTTAGCTTTTAAGAATTTACTTCCCGTAGTAGGAAATGGATGGAAAGAATCTCGGTTATTCACAAAACTGAAAATTACTCCTCCCGACAATTGAAATGTAATTCGCTTGCGGAAACAATCCATTACCGCATGAAAAGTGGATAACAAGTTCATCCCAAAAATCACGTCATACCCCTTCATCTCTAAAGCAATCAAATCCACAATCAATTCGTGCTCCCCAATACGAAGCACACAACCCTTGCAGACTCGGCTAGTACCCAACTGTTCTCCCGTAGGCAAGTCAACAGTCAAAGCATGTTCTAACTTCTCGAAACCCAATCCCAAATTCATAGCATATGCAGTACGTATAAAAGAATGAGTAGCACCATGATCGAATAAGATTCGGGCCCAAGAATTGTAGAGAAGAATGATACCTTCCACAACGGCATTGGAAGCATCCTCCTCCGGTTGGATTAAGGCAAATACCCTCCCCGGATTGGCATCACCGGGGGCTTGAGCTCTCAATGGTCTCGGTGGTGGAGGGGGCCTATTTGCATGTGATGGCCCGACTGATTGATTGGCCTTGGGTGGAAATGACGGGCAGTTGTTTCGGAAGTGTCCTACACCTCCACAAGCAAAGCATTGACGAGGGTCAGTGTTTGGTCTAGTCGGGGCATGCCCCTCTCCTCGGACTGTAAGAGGTCTCTGCCCCACCTCTTGATCGGGGCGACGATATGGTAACGCCCTCGGTGCTCCACTGCTACTGGCACCTGTACGGATCGGGCCTCCTCTAGCATAGCTCTGTCTCCTCTGAGAGTCATCAATTTCTCTCTCCACCAATGCCGCTCTGTCAACCAAATCTCTATAGTCTTGGATTCTGAGTGCCACAAGCTTCTCTCTGATGGTCGGTCTCAAACCCTGCTCGAAGCGCTTGGCCCTCCTATCCTCGGTGGATATGAACTCTAAAGCATAACGGGATAGCTCATCGAACCTCCTCTCATACTCAGCCACGGTCATACTGCCCTGCCGCAAGGCTAGAAAGTCTGCACTCATCTTATCTCTGACAGACTCTGGAAAATACTTGTCGTTGAAACTTTGCTCAAACTCCTCCCAAGTGAGCGTATTAGTGTCCCTCCTTTTCTTCACTGACTCCCACCAGTAATCGGCCTCCCCTTCCAACAAATAGGTAGCCAAGCCAACCCGAAGGTCCCCGGCGATCCCCATACCATCCAAATTTTTTTCAACCGGCGGATCCATCTATCCGCATCTAAGGGATTGGAGCTCCCTTGGAAGGTGGGTGGGTGTTGCCGTAGAAATTCTCGAAGAGCTACCATCCTTCGGTTCTTATCGCCGTTGCCCGGTACTTGGACTAAAGGACGAACTCCACCGTTGTGGTGGTTGTTCCCACCTGGTTGTTGCACTAGGGTGGTGAGTTCCCTTAAACATTGGTAAATACCCTGTATGGCGTCGAGAGGTGGTGGATTTGCTTGACCACCACGCCCACGACCACGTCCACGTACCCGTTCACCGTCCATCCTGCATATCAATTCACAATTTAGTTTCATTGCTGTACAAGACATCCTAAATATCACTTTAATCTAAAGCATATGGTTCATATAAAATTAGGCCAACAATTTCCTTCAACTTAATCCTACTTCCCTAGTGGTACTCCATAACCTACAGCTCCCATGTAAGACCTAAAGCCTTGGCTTTGATACCAAATCTGTAACGCCCCAAAAACCCCCGTGGGTGACATTACAATCTAAAAACCATTTACCGTATGAGAGCATTAAGTAAAATTCATCACGACGAAAGTTTCATTCATCAACCATTCATATTTTAACAAAATTTGGGTAGAGTCTCCTTTGTACGGAGAGCTCTACCCAAAACACAACCTGTACAATTATATTACAATTGACCACACCGGGTCCACATATGCATAACTATTGACCACACCGGGTCCATTTTTCCATCATAAAATAAACTTGCATTCATCATATGTCATATCCACACTATCATCCCAAATTAATAGGTCTAATATTGGCCTTTACATCTCCAAAATGTAATAATATAACGCAGCAGAAATAACAGAAATGAACTAGAGTTCAAAAAGGATATTCTAAGCATAATCTAGTGTAGAACAAAATAAAAGTGTCGCTCTAAGCGTCCACCTCGGGATCCACATCCCCGTCAAGCGGAGTCTTCCAATGGGTGGGCTCCTCGGCTCCTAACTCCTCCTCAAGTGTGAAATCTGAAAAAAAAAATTATTTGTAGGGGGTGAGCACGAAGCTCTGTAGCAAAATCCTCTCAACTCAAACAAGGTTTGAAAAACATAGGAAACGGTCGGTCTCATTTCACAACTAACATATATATAGGTTTGGAATGAAAACAGTGACATTTTAAAAGAGATCTCAAGTTTAAACAATAGCAATAATCAGTTAAAAGAATAAAGTGAGTTTAGCATCGATAAACAAAATTCTAATTTAAGCTATTTAAGAAGGGCTTCTCCCTAAGCATTGTCCCATACCAATGCATCGGCAAGAACGACCCAACTCCCGATTCCATGTATTTTTGGTTCATCCCCGTACCATGTATGTTGATTGCTTCTCGTGAATCTACCTAACGATCATGCCTAGTCCACCAATTCCAACCAACAATCACAAATCTCTTTAGGAAGGGCGTGTACCGTCGTCTCCTACGGCATTGAGGAAATCCTCCCAAGGTGTCTAGTATACTAACCCTTTTCCTCGGTGTATATGTGAACAATAGTGATCGCGAGCACAACAACGATCCACTACGAGCATTAGGCAACCATCTCACCCCCCATTGGGATAGACTAACCTCTAACACTCTACGGCATCTCTCGAAGGTAATCCAAGTCCATCACAACAACCGTACAATGAGGAAATCAAGAATATTCACAATTCACAACAATTTCCCAAATATAGTAAAATCCCCAATTTTGTTTTCACATTTGTCATATAATCGAATAATCCAAGAAAATATGCAAGAGATCGTAATCTATATCATTTTGTTATACAATATTCAACACTAAAGTTTTAAAATCAAAGACAAAGAAGAAATTAGGAGAAAATCCCCTTTTCTTGAAAACTAGGGCTTTGAAGATAAAAAAAAAAAAAATCAATAGAGCTTTGGTGGTTACCCACCCTTCATATTGTTCAAAACATGGCATTTATTACAAATAGAACAAGAATCATGTATTTCATATTATATATATGAGAAGGAGAGTGAAGAAACATATATCTATATACATATATATATCTATATATATATATCTAGCCTCAATGTGAGAGATTGAGAGAAAATCCCCTACCTTAAATCAAGATTCCAAGCTAAGACCCAAGCTTCAAGACCTTCTTGCTCTCCTTTCTTTTCCTCTTAATTTTCTCCTCCTAGGGTTTCAAAAGATTTGGGTGAGAGGGTAGCAAGAATGGAAGAAAATGGGAGGAGAATGTATTCTTGAAGAATTTGAAATTTTGATTTCTACAAGGTATAAATCCCTCTTGATTGGTATTTCTATCTTCCTCTCTTCCTCTAAAATGGTTCCTAGGGTTTGGAGGGGTGAAATGAATGCTAAAGGGACGACATTAGGTTTTTATAGGGCAAGAAAATCGAGCAAAACCCGATATTTTCTGTTCAGAAAAATCGGGTTTCCTTCGTACTGTTCACAGATTTTTGGTACGACTTCCAGGTCAGTTTTGACCCATTTAGAGGTCGAATTGGAAATTGTTCATGAAATACACTTTTGTAGCCCTAGATGTCTAATATTTCCTGTCACAATTTCAGATCAATTGGACATCAAAATATAAAGTTATGATCAAAATACTAAGCAGTGTTCATCACCCCTTTTTACCCAATTTCACTCCAATTTGGTTTTACTTCTAAAATACTTCCTAACTTCTAATACATCCCATATTACCTCTCCCAATTTTTTTCGACCTCCCGAATTCAATGGTAATGTTATTTTGATAAAAAAAAATTAATATATTTATTTAGTTACCCTTATCAATCTTAAACACATCAAAAAAAAAAATTAAGTTTGACCCAAAAGTCAATCCGTTCGAAACTCAAACTTCATGATTAATATTTCAACAATGATTCTAAGTTTTTATCCTCATTTTATTCATATTTGGAAAACTCTTAAGATATTAGTATTCTTATTTAATTTTTAGTACAGGGTCTTACAGTATGAGAGCTCTAAATTTTCAAAAGAGAGGGCTAAGATCTTTCATGAAAAATCCATTGTAAGGAAATCCTTTGAGCCTGGACAAGAAGTGCTTTTATTTAATTCTCGTCTCTCGATCCTTCAAGGGAAACTTTGGCCTTCTTAAGATGACCCCTATCTTGTCAAGGTGGTCTACCCCAATGGAGCGGTGGAAGTCACTAACCCCAAGGATTGCAAGACAGTCAAGGTCAATGGCCAAAGATTTAAGCCATTTTTGAGGGATTTGTACCTTAAGGGGTGGAGGAAGAATTGGTGGATTCGATTTACCCAGACTTGTTGGAGGATTAACTGTTCCTATGGTTTTTGGTAAACATACATTTTTATTTACTTTAACTATTTATGTTTACTTACTTTATCTTTGTGCATAGTGTTGTTTTTCTTAGTTACAGATATTGGAGTTTTTATCAAAGCTCAAGTGCGAGGTGTTCTCTAACCCTACTCATTTTTTTACAGTCCTTCATTGCATATCATATCTTTTTTGTTGTATTGAGGATAATGCATAAATCAAGTTGTGGGGTGACGTGCGCCATTTGAATGATACACCAATGATTGTGGAAATTGTTTGTTGATAATACCAATTTTTGTGGTGAAATTCACCTTTCACATATCACACAGATTTTTGTTTACATTAGTTACAAATTATATGAAAAATTTAAAAATTTTTGTGAAGAATATCTGAATATTGATCTGTATTTCCCTATTCAGAGTGTTATGGGTTTGTTGATATGTTGATCATTGCGTTGAACCTTGAACGCATGAGCACATTATTGAAGTTCATCCTATGTGTGAGTATCACATAAGTATTTGCTTTTGAATTCAACCATATGTGCACCTCGAATTTGTAATTTTGACAATTTATGGATTGGATTCATATTTTAGTCCTTGAGATGAATAGTGGAGATAAGTAAGGACCTATGAGAGTTTTAGTGTCAATCCTTGTTGGAGGGAACTTACATTTACTCAAGGAACAATTTTTTAAATTCCAAATTTATTCAATAATCTCATTATGCTTGTTTTGGCTAGATGCATTTGGGTAGTGGATTGACTTTGTCTTGAAATACAATGTGCTCCCCTATGCCCATCTAGAAAGGATATTAGGCCATCTTTGATTTACTTTGAGGTTTAGCCTTTTTCTTGTGAAAGTTTATCCCTAATGCCGTGGTTGAGCCTTAATTGTAAATTTGTTTCCATACAACACATTTGACTAGGCCAGTGCAAAATGATAAAAATCTACCTCACCTTGGTTGTTCCTCGAACTGAATATGAGTGATCATAAAAGAGAAGGAAGTATGGTTTGGAAACTCAACCAAAAGGGATGAATGATGTTGAAACTCAAAGAGTTGATTGGAAAAAGAATGAGAATCCAAGAAGCGAAGAAAAAAGGAGTGAAAAGAAGAAAAGATTGACCAAATAAAAGGAAAATGTTAAGGAAAAGAGTGAAAAAGAAATAAAGGGTGTGGTGATGGGGTTAGACTGAAAAGCCCATGAAATGGGAGATGTTTGAAATAAAAGTCATTCACTCGGAACAACCCTCTTTGTTGTCCTCTTTCCTTCGTTCATTTACCTAGATATCACCCCAAGACCTCATTACAACCTGTGAAAGTTCTAAATGATCTAGAGAAGGATGGGGGATACACACTTTTAAAGAAAAGAGAAGTTGGTTTTACTATCTAATGTCCTAGCATTCCCTTCATGAGATTATACCAAGGTTGTTTCATTTTCATGAATGAACTTCATTTTTGGATTATATGTGACAAACTTCGTTTTGTACACAAGATTCTATCTCGCATGTACACATAGAGAGCATGTCAGGATAACTAGAGTGTGATTCATTGTTAAGAGAGATCCTTGGTGAGTTTTGCATCGAAGCTAGCTAGCCATTTGAATGTGAATTTCGTTGTGTAAATGCTTGAATTACATGTCCATTTCACACACTCACGAGTTTGAAAAAGAAAGTGTAGGTGCATACTCTAGACTAGCATTTAAAGCCATGGTGTTGCTCATGTATGCTTGATTTGGGTATTTGAATGATGTGTTCAGTAGCCCTATGCTTATAGAATAGGGGAATATTGCTCAAGATTTTGATATTTGTGGGAATTAGGAATGTCTTTGCTATTTGAATGTGTGTCTTACATTTTGGGTGTTCATTGTGGTAGTTAAATGTAGAAATATATACCTTGTGTTTTGAAAGCATCAAAATTTTAAATCATATTGCAATTTCGGTAATGACTTGTGGCATGATAGTTCAAATTGTAGTTCACAAGTGTAGCACATGTTTTTGGTGGAGTAGAGGTCATATATAGGGTGTTAGAATGTGTAGGTTTGGAAATGAAGTGGAGAGCACATGTTTTTTTTTGCAAATAAGTGAAAACCTATCGATAGGTTTGTACATAAAACCACCATTGGGTTTTGCACATTGGTCCTAAACCTACCAGAAAACTACCGATAGTTTTTGCTTACTGCAGTAAAACCTACCAGTAGGTTTTGCCCAGAATGCCAAATTTAAGGGTTTTAACCAGATTTTTTTGGAAGAACAATTCATTGTCTTCCTACAGTACAAACCCTCAGACACTTCTCTCTCCCTCCAAGCACCTCTAAGCCTAAAAATCCCTCACCTATTACCTTAATCTCTCATTTATCACTGCTAGGGTTGTTGAATGAGAGGATTGAATTGAAAATTTGTGGATATCATCACTTAAACCCTAGGTTCGCTGAGTTTTACCCCAAGCCCTAACCTCTTTAAATCTTTTCAAAAGTTTGAAAATTTTTGCAATGGCTCGCACAGGGTGGATCATCCTTGATGCTGTAGACTTGATTGAGGGGTTATTGATGGCATTTTTTCACTTTTGGTGTGTGGGGGCACTGTTACTATACATGGCCCACACCAAGCACACCAGGCCAAGTTCCCCAAGACGCACGGGAGTTAGTACCTGCAAAAAGGACGGGGAGGCATCGAGTGGAGATAAGAGGGAGCAACGGAAGAAGGCTCGCAACGATGCTTGCTACCAAAGGATCAAGGAAAAGAATGTTACTTGTGAGAGATACGTCGATAGGACCTCCCTGGGTGGAACAATGAGGTTGTGAGGATCATTGAAGGCCTTGGGTTAGGAATTTGGTTTAAGCCCGTTAGTGGGTTTAATTTGCGTTATGTTGGGAGTTCTACCAAAAGTTAAAGGTTGTGGATGTGGATGTAGAGATTTTGAGAACTAATGTGAGGGGGTAAGACTTTTGATATGAACCTAGCCATGATTGCCACCCTAATGAAGTACAAGAGGCCACTTCCCTCCACTTCGGCGTACCTACAAAACATTCGTAGGGTCAAGACCATCCCGGAGTATATGGGGTCAATGTACGAGGACCTGAATCAATTAAAGGGAACATTCCAAGTCGGGGGCCTCAAACATGCTTGCTTATGGAATGATGAATAAAGTATTGCATTACAATTTGCTTCCCAGGGAGGCCGAGAAGAGCCCAAACATGGAAAAGCTAGCTCTGTTGGATGCGGTGATGACTGGGAAGGCCTTGGACATAGCGCTTCTGATATGGGAGGTTATGAAGGCATTTGACCAAGCTAGAAAGCCGAAGGTGAACCTTCCATTTGGAAATCTAAGCACCCGAATGTGTAACCATTTCAAGATCAAGGGATATGTCTCTAACATGATGACTCCCCCCGAGACCGGAGCCATAAGGAAGGCAAATAGTAGCAAGCAGTCTACCATAAGTCAGGGTGAGCATGCTAGGATTTCAAGACCAGATTCAACAGTTGCAGGACCATCCTCTATGGGATTGTCTACTCCTGGGTCGTCCACTTCTGCCTTAATGCGCACAATATCTCAGCACCTTGATGTGTTGGAGGAGACAGTGCAGTATATTGGCCATGATATGCACACTATATCGGTCATAATGATCAATAGGCTATTCCAGCACACGTTTCTTGACGAGCCGATCCCCGGTGGACCTCCACCTTTAGCTGACAGACCTTCCACCTCCCACCCTTCAGCTTCCACTGTTGTTGAGGTGGGAGATTCAGATGATGATGACGAGAAGGAGGAAGAGGAGAGTAAGGATGAGGGCGATGAGGAGGATACTAATGATGATGAGGCTGAGGATGATGGGGGTGACGAGTAGGATACCCTTGTTTTTGT
Organism: Ilex paraguariensis; assembly: GCA_963454935.2. Lineage (NCBI taxonomy): Eukaryota > Viridiplantae > Streptophyta > Magnoliopsida > Aquifoliales > Aquifoliaceae > Ilex > Ilex paraguariensis. The sequence continues at coordinate 11,632 of CAUOFW020006760.1, read as the reverse complement.
CCTTTTTGATTTTGGGTTATACATAGCTAGGAGGGGAATTATCGGCCTAGTAGAAGAGTCTTTAGGTATTTTAGGCTGTTTTTTCTCTTTTTGAATTCTAACTCCATGCACTCAACTTTTGAAAGTAATTAATGAAATGCCACAGTTGTTATTCCATCTTGCCCATGTTCATTTTTTTAATTGCATTGTTATTTTTGTATTTTGAATGTTTGGTTAATTACTAGTGTAAATGGATTGTTGTTGTTTCATACTCGTTGGCCTGAAAGTAAATTTTGCTAGGGACTAGCAAAGCTCAAGTTGGGGGGTGTGATTAGCACGAAATATTGCATATCATGTGTGCATTTACACCCCTTTTATACTCTCTTTTTGTGATGAAAATGAGGGGAATTGCAATGTTTCAAGCTTTTAATAAGGTTTCGGTGTGTTTGCAGGTAAAAGAGCTTACTGGTACATGTTAGGCCCCTACCATGGTGCTTAGGGTCAATGGAAATAAGACGGAGGCTTGACGATGACTTGGAAGGTGAAAGAACCAAGAATTGAGCAAAAAAAGTTAAAACCTACCGGTAGGTTTGTCGTAAAACTACCTGTAGGTTTTGGCTACTGGATTGGGTTTTATCGAAAAACTACTTGAAGGTTTTGGCTATTGGAGTAAAACCTACTGGTAGGTTTGGCCATCGACCTACTAGTAGGTTTTGCTGAAAAATGCCAGATTTTGTAACTCAAACTCTGCTACATGGGGGTCTCACCTATGGATCTCCCACTTGTTTCCTGACACTCCTTACACACAAACATGCCTCTTCAACCCTAGCCTTTGACTTTGAAGGCTCAAGCATTAATAAGGAGGAGAAAGAAGAGAGGAAGCCTAGGAGTTGCTGGGTAGTCTGTCCTAGCCTGCCATGCCATCACTTCAGTCTCGTATGGATGGGAAGGCTGTCACACTTCTAGGGGGACCTTCATGGATGAATTTGAAAGCAAAATTCAGGTTGTATTGCATTATAGAGAGAGAAGCTCCAAGGAAGAAGAGATAGTTTAGAGAGAAAGCTTAGATTTTTACATTTTCTTCATCCATTTCACTTGTAATTATTTTGTAAGACTTGTGTAAGCTTTATTTATTACCTTTAATGTCATTTATTGCAAGTACAATGCAAGTTTAATTACACATTTTGGATTCTACAATTGTTGTATTGAGTTTTCTTCATTTCAAGTTTTTAAAATAAGTATTGAATGTTTTTCTTTATTGTTTAAGTTCTCTTGCATCAATCCAAATTTCAATCTTCATTTCTTCACAATGTCTCTTCACTTCATTTATGTTCTTGTTTTAAATATGAGTAGTTAAGTTTTAGGTTGGCTAATGCAAGAGAGACTTCCTCTTAGGTATGCTAAATCAACTCATTTTCCATTCATCCTCATAGTATATGACGGTTTCGTTTGACTATGTTGAGTGTGAACGTGGTTGTGAGTTCTTGATACACCGTAGACTTGTCATGGAGTATGCTTGAATCCTCACCTCCATTTTAGTCCCGCACTTCCTACGGAACAATCAAACGTCTAAGCACCATTGGATGAATGTCTTGAGTTGATTAGTCAACACTTGTTCCATTACATTTCTAGAACATATCTTTACTCACCAAAACTCAAACTCAAAAGATTTTACATTTTTCATTCTTCACAAAAATTACCTTCAACAAAATTTATTTCCTTCCCTAAGAAGACAACCTTGGAATACAAATTCCAAGTAAAACATGACGCTCAAAAGTATCTCTACGCTTGGAGAGCACTTTTGTCCGCACACACATTTCATTCCACACACACATTTGCCCATTTTCTCACATCATTCCGAGGGAGAGTGACACTCCCCTACACACACAAGCCACACACACATTTGAGGGTGATGTTCGGAGATTAGGGTCAACAACGAATAAAATCAAGCAGCTTGGCCCAATTAAAATTATGATGAGCTTTTGTTGGTCTACATCTGTGACCTGGGCCTAGCCAACAGCTGTGATATGGGTCTGCTCTGGGCCGAGTTCATTACCTTTGACAAAGCAAGTGGATGTAGGGCTGAAGTTAAATCCAAAAAACATTGAAAGAATCTACCTTGAGATTCATTTTTATAATGAAAATTGGGAGATATTGTAATTATGGGAAAAAAATTATAATGCATAATTGCTTATACATATAGAGTTCTATATGAACAGGCCTAGATGTTGTTTCAGGAAGAGAAGTGGATCTTCCCTCACAATTATTTACGCGGAGTTATAAACACTTTATCTAAAAAGGGGATTACTAGATTTTTCAATTTTAGCCCAATTGATTACCAATAAAAACCAAAGCCACCTCACTTACCTCTTCCCACAATGATATAGCAATTACTGTGAGAACCTCTTTAACCATGACAATTGATTTTAGTTAATCTTGAATTAATTCACTTACAATCAATTTCACGACTATCCCAAATGCCAAACCCAATTTGTATAACTATGGTTGAATGCATATCAAAAAATTATTTCAACAAACATATAGTGCGCTTAAACAGTTTTTTAAGTGTAAAAACTGAATTTTTAGTCGACTTTGAGTCTAAATTAGAGTGGGACCCGTTCATTGTTTCGAGTAAACTTTCCTGGGTTTTTGTTTTACTCCATGAGTAGAATAATGTAGTATATTCACTAGTTCAAATCGAATAAGAAATGAATGAGAAAATTAGCTCTAGAGCGTCCCTCTTGAAATGTGAAAATAGAGGTTGTGAAATGTGGAAGTTGACACCAATCTCACATTGGTTGAAAAAAAAGTTCTACACGGGCATATATAGGCTAGATTTGATCTATGGGATTGGGTCCTACGGGTTACCACAATTTTATGAGCAGAGCAAGCACCTCTATGCCTTCAGTTCTACCTTACCCGCGCACTCGCGTCATTCACCCGCCATGCCACGACCCGACTAGGCCGGGCTCGAGTACGGGTGTGGATTAGACCAAGTCCTATCTTTTTGGAGAAATTTTTTTTAATTAATTGGACGTAAATTTCTTAATCCGAAATTCAATTTTTGGTATGCGTTGGATTTGAATTCATAGTGGTTTGGATTTGTTTCTTCCCTCTAGTCTGAAATTTGAGTTGTGTCTATTCATATAGAATAGTTACACAAGTGGTGTCTTTTTGCTGCATGTGAGTGTTGGATTGCATCCATTCGCATGGTGACTGTCCAGATCAGTCACCATTCTCATGATAAATAACCCAGTCACATAATCATTTTTGCATCCATTCATTCTTAGTCATTTAAGGCGGTCTCATACATCATTAAGACAGTCTGTATTTGGAGAGTACATAACCCAATTTATTATTCGCTAGATGAGTAGATTGGAGTGCTACTTCAACTTGTGTGAAGATCAATGTATCCTGAGAGAGAGACTCTTAATATTTCATAAGCACCGTGTGTGGGGGCAAAATCTGTCTTGAGGACATAGTGTCAAACACTAGCTTTGATCTATATAAAGTTTAATAATAGTTCATGTTCTATAACGAAGTAACTATTTATATTGGTTTGACAAACAGTTAGGTGTAACTGTTTTGTTAAGACTATTGTAACTATTTTTTTAATTCTTTGGTAACTGTTTCCATTTTCTATGTAACTATTTCATACTTCATTATTACTGTTTTGTTATACATTACATGTTTCATATCAAAAATTTCAATAAGTGATTTTACTATTTTTTGAATACCAAAAACAATAATCTTAAGATAGATTCCCAAATTTGTATAATTACTTGTTGTGTTTTTGATACATATTTTAATATTTTAAAAAGTTTTAAAATATTGAAAATTATTAAAACTTATTTTTTCCAATCTGTGATATTTTGAAGAGACTTCAAAAAATTTTGTGAAAATTTGCATGTTTTGTTTATGTGTTTAATTCAAATGGTTACACTAAACAATTACACCAAACTATTATAGTAACACTAAACAATGACTCTGTTCATGCATATAATTTAAACAGTTACAACAAATTGGTACAGTTACACCAAACAGTGACATTATTTATGCGTATAATTTAAACAGTGACACAAAACAGTGACTCTAAACAGTAACAGATTATCTCTGTTTTAGTAATGTGTTTTGAATAAGTGCTAGTATTTTCCTAATTTTAAATATTTTATAATCTTTGTTTATCAGAAATGCCTGCAAATGATAATAATGTTTCTACTACTATAAATCATATTGTGTCTATGGTGCCTATTTCTGTGCCTACTCATGTGTCTCATGGGGAAAAGCCTGAAAAGTTCAATGAGAATGATTTCAAGAGATGGCAATAGAAAATGCTATTCTATCTCACTACATTGAATCTTGCAAAATTTATTCGTCAGGATGCTCCTATTTGTTGTGAGAATGAAACTGACCGCCAAGTTATTGTTGTGGTAGATGCATGGAAGCATTTTGATTTTTTCTGCAAAAATTATATCCTCAATGGATTGGATAACGCATTATATAATGTGTATAGTCCAATTAAGATGGCTAGAGCTGTGGGAATCCTTGGATAAAAAAAATGCAAGACATATGATGCCAGAATGAAGAAATCTGATGTGGGCAGATTCCTTAATTACAAAATGGTGGATTCCAAGACTATCATAAGTCAAGATCAGGATCTTCAAGTGATCCTATATGAGATTTATGCCGAAGGGATGGTGCTTAGTGAATCTTTCCAAGTGGCTGCAATTATTGAGAAACTACCACCAAATTGGAAGGACTTCAAAAATTATTTGAAGCACAAACGCAAAGAAATAAAACTTGAAGACTTGATCGTGAGACTGAGGATTGAGGAGGACAATAGAGTCTCCGAAAAAAAGTTGCTAATCATTCCATGGAGTCAAAGACACGTGTGATTGAAGAGGAAAATAAAACCAACAAGAAAAGGAAGTATGTTAGCTAACAAGGGGCCAAAGGTGGTGATTCCAAAAGATTCAAAGGCAACTATTTTTGTGTGTAATAAACTAGGACATCGTGCACAAGAGAACCACAAGAGGAAGACTGCCCAAGCCAATATAACTGCGGTAGACAAATTTTCACAAAATATTTCTAACATGAGTTTTCTACTGTAGTATCAGAAGTGAACTTGGTGAAAAATACCAAGGAACTGTGGGTGGACACCGCGGCCACTAGACATATATGTTTGGATAAAAAAATGTTCTCGTCATATGAAGTAATTAATGATGGAGAACAACTATTCAGAGGAAATTCATCTACTTCCAGAGTTGAAGGCAAAGAAAATATTATATTGAAGATGACTTTCGGAAAAGAACTTACTCTCAATGATGTGTTAGATGTTCCAGAATTTTGAAAGGATCTTGTGTATGGATCGTTGTTGAGTAAAAAGTGTTTCATGTTAGTTTTTGAGGCCGACAAATTTGTACTCTGCAAGAGTGGGATTTATGCAGGCAAGGGATATATGAGCAATAGAGCCTTTAAGATGAATATAATGATAATTGTATCTGATTTTAATAATAAGAACACATCTTCTGCTTATATGCTTGAGTCTTCCAATGTATGTCATGGTAGATTAGAACATGTTAATTTTGATACTTTGCGTAAATTAAGGAATTTTGAATTGTTGCCTTAATTCAATATTGATGCAAATCATAAATGTGAGGTAAGTGTTGAATCAAAATTAACTAGAGCATCATTTCATAATGTTGAAAGAAGTACTGAACCTTTAGATTTAATTCATAGTGATACATATGATTTGAAATATGTTAAAACTAGAGGTGGAAAGAAGTACTTTGTTATGTTTATTAATGATTACACAGGATATTGCTATGTATATTTGCTAAGGAGTAAAGATGAAGCATTGAAAAAATTATGCATTCTAAGAATGAGGTTTAGAATCAACTTGGAAAAAAGATTAAGGCAATAAGAAGTGATCGAGGTGGTGAATATGACGCACCTTTCGATAGGTTCTATCAAGAACATGGTATTATTCAACAAATTTATGCACCTTATACAGCTAAGCAAAATAGGATTGCTAAACGTAAAAAATAGAACATTGAAAGAGATGATGAATGCCGTGTTGATTAGTTCGGGATTGCCTTCGAACTTGTGGGGGGGGGAGCGTTGCCTTTAGCAAACTATATTTTTAAAAAATTACCTCATTTGAAGTTAGACAAAACCGCTTATGAATTATAGAAAGTCGGAGTCCTTCCTACAAATATTTAAAAGTGTGGGGATGATTTGCTAAGGTGATGGTTCCTATTCCAAAAAGGATTAAAATAGGAGGCTATGACTTGCGTAGAGTTCAAGGAGGTATTCATAGAAAAGTACTTCCCGATGGCCACTAGGAATACAAAGGCCCGGGAGTTCTTTGATTTGAAGCAAGGATCGATGTTGGTGATGGAATACGTGGGTAAGTTCACGAAATTAGCATGTTTCACCAATGATTACGTGGCCACAGACATGGCCAAGGGGAGGAAGTTCGAGGATGGTTTGAAATTGTCCATCCGAGGCAAAATTATGGGTCTTCTTCTGCAAGACTTGGACTCGATGGTCACCACAGCTATGGCCATTGAAAGGGAGGTAGAAGATGCACGGAACATCCATGGAGCAGGTGTTAAAGACAAGAAAAAGGAGGGTCAATCCTCTTCTTCTAGCTCGGGGAAGAAGCAAAGAACTTCTACTCCTCAAGGATTCCAAGGACAGGGCCGCGGTCACCAAGGCCAAGGCTAGGGTCAATCCTCCCAAGGCGGGAGACACTTTAGGACTCTTAGCCAGGCAAACTCATGGGTATGTTTTCATTGCCACTAGCCGGGTCACATGAAATAGGATTGCCCTCAGAGGCAGGGATCCCCGAGTTACAGGTTATCTCAGTCCCAGAATTCGGTGGAACAGCCACAGACATGCTCCTTACTACTTCACCATGGGCCAGGGAAGCCAGTACCAATTTCAGGGAGCTGGACAAGCCCCTACTACTTCTCGTGCGGGAACTCCGCAATCACTCCAGATGGCCCAGAGCATGGGTCGAGGTCCAGGCCAGGGCTCACAAGCCGAGACTTTGGGAACCTAGGGGCGTGTCTACGCTATGGTGCCACAGACTAAGCCGGTGGATCCATCGGTGATACAGGGTACATTCATACTCTCTCACTTATGGGCTAGAGTGTTATTTGATTCTGCTGCATCGCATTTTTTTATTGCTACATCATGCGTGAAAAGACTTGGGCTTAGAGGTTGAGACCTTGGAAAAGCCACTGCATGTGAGTTCTCCCCTAGGAGCTAGGGTGAGAGTTGATCAGATATGTCGAGACTGTGAGTTAGAGATCTCGAAAATTCTACTCACCGTGGACCTTAGGGTTATGGACATGTCAGAGTTTGAGGTAATCCTTCACATGGATTGGTTGGTGGCATATCGGGTCCTCATTTATTGTGATAGAAAGAGGGTCACTGCTTACACACCTGATGGTGTCTGTTTTAAGATGCAGGGGGAAAAACATGATGTTTTACCCCAAGCCGTGTATGACTCTAGATGGCACCGACAGTTGATGGGATGGCTTGCAAGCCTTACCCTAGAGGACGAGGCGAGACAGAAGTTGGGTCTACCTTGGGTTGTATGTGAGTATGAGGATGTTTCTTCGGACAAACTATCGGGATTACCTCTACATAGGGATGTAGACTTCACCATTGAATTGTATTCCAGTACATCGGCCATTTCTATGACTCCACATAGGATGGCGCCAGCTGAGTTGCAAGAACTCAAGGCCTAGTTGCAAGAATTATTGGACAAGGGCTTCATTAGATCGAGCACTTCACCTTGGGGCACTCCGGTGTTGTTTGCCAAGAAAAAGGACAAAACCCTTCGACTATGCATAGACTATCAGCGGTTGAATAGGTTACTATCAAGAATAGATACCCTTTACCGAGGATTGATGACTTGTTTGATCAGCTGAGAGGAGCGCGGGTCTACTCCAAGATAGATCTCTGCCCCGGTTACCATCAGTTGAGGGTTATGGAGACGAATATCCCTAAGATAGCGTTTAGGATGCGGTATGGGCATTTCGAGTTCACAGTGATGCCATTCGGATTGACGAATGGTCCAGAGGCATTCATGGATCTCATGCATAGGGTGTTTCAATCTTATCTAGATCAGTTTGTTGTAGTATTTGTTGACGACATCTTGATCTACTCCAAGTTTGAGAAGGAACACGAGGTCACATGAGGATCGTTCTTCAAATGTTAAGGGATCATCAGTTGTATGCCAAGTTCAGCAAATATAAATTTTGGCTTTCTAAGGTGGTGGTTTCGATTCCGAAAAGGATTAAAATAGGACATAATGTGAAACCCGGGAAAAATTTGAACTTTTTCCGACACAGGGCAAAATAGTAATTTGCTATTATTATGCGGGATTAAAATGCATATTTTTATAGAGCTCAGATGGAGCAACAAACTTTACCATTGGATTCGTACAGCAAAATTGAGTTACCACATCAATTTCGTCACATTCCGAGATAGACGAATTATGCACTTTTTTCCAAAATAATTGGGTGATGAATGAACTTTCAAAGGTCCCCAAAAATGGACATGTCAAAATTTCCTTACAATTAAATAAAATTTCAAATAAAATTAATTTGAACTTAAACCAAAATTTAATTAAGTCATTTCGGGTCAAAAAAAGACCCGAAAGTGATAAACGAGCAAGACAATGTGGACCGCGCAATTAAAAAAATAAATAGTGGCAAAATATCTGAAAATTCAGATATTTCTCAACCCTTAGTCGGCTGAGTTCAGGCGTGTGAAGAGGAGAAGAGAGGAAATAGAAATTCTACCTTTCTTTCTTTGATCCAAGAAGTTCCGTCAGTCGGAATCCTTTGGACCAAGAGTTAAAGTTTGTCTACGCGACGAGGGCTACGTGTACGTACCAAGAACGAAGAATTTCACTGAAGTTTCAAGAAAGAAATTTTGAAGAAATCGAAGGTTTGGGGCTTGGGAGTTGCTCTTGAGGTTTCTCCCTTTCTTTTACGCTCTAAGAGGTAGGTGTTTTCCTACTTTGGTTCATTTCCTACCTATAGTGTTCTATGAAATGTATGGGTTAAAGGAAATATGTATGCCACTCACTTATGCATATGAAATGGGTATAAAAAAGGAGTATGTAAATGGGTTGGAATAGATTTTCCTGACTTAAAATTGTGATGTGAAAATTATTTGGTTGGTAATTCCATGGAAAAGTGATTGTATGGGCATGCTATATGTTTAACATTGTGCCTTGTGATTGAATGTGTTTGGCATGAGTTTACGTAATGCCATGCTTGAGATATGTGTTGGGCATATAAATATTGATATATGCTAGTTGATGTATTGATATGATAATGGATTTTGGTGATTTTATAGATGTAATATAAAATGGCATGACACATGTTGAGATGTGTGGTTTAAATTTTGCTCATTGGCACTCATCACATTGAGCATGACACTGATTGAACAATGGTGCATTACATTGCATTTGCACGGGAAAAATGCATCCATGGCCATGAGTATGGGTGTGTGAGTGCATGGTTGGATCAATCACCATACTTGGTGTTTAATGGGTTGGCTCAGAAAAGTGGGTTGAATATCCTGCAGAGTCGCACGGTTACATACATGAAAAACTTATGTTGGGTATAGCAAGAAGGGATAGATCACCCCTCAGGTGCAAGGGCCGGCTATTGGTTTATATACTCTTAACGGTGCAAGTCCAAAAAAGTGTATTGGCGTGTGGAGCCGGTGGTGCAACACCAAAAGTCCACTACCCAAATAAAAACACATGGTTTTGGTTGTACAAATTATTCATTTGATGGGAAACATCCAGAAATGAACTTGTTTTTATGAACACATGAGCTTTGTTTCTAGATGACCATTGGATGCATTTCATCAATGATAAGGGTTTTACACTTGCATTGCATAGTGTGGTGAGAACCAGTGAGGGCTCGGGTTGAGGTGCGTGAGTGAATCTCATTTCATTCATGGCATGGCATGGTATATTCCAACATGAATCATGTATATTCTTGATTTGAATGATTATATGATTGTGAATGTTGTATATGAACATTGCATATGCACTTAGGTTAGGGAGTAACCTCTGTAGGAAATATTCTACTGGGTGTTGGCTCACCCTATACGGTAAACATTTCATGCGCGGGGTTCATATCGAGAGAGGACTCGTATTTGGGGCCACACCGATGAAGAAAAGCCAACTTGTGGCTTTTGTGGCATATTTTGTGTAATCTTTATTGGAACAATGTTATAATATGTATAAATTATGCAAATGCATGTAATAGAACTTGTATGGATCATGTATAATGTAGAAAATGTCATTATCCATGTTTGGAATGAGTTTGGAAAGGTTTTGGATGAATTGGAAATGAAAATCTGATGAAGCATGAAATTCTAGGCAAAACCTTCCGGATGGTCACAACAACCTTCCAGAAGGTTAGTGTAAATTTTCTGTCCAGTAGGTAAAACCTACCGGACGGTCCACAAAACCTTCTGGAAGGTTCATGCAATTTTTCATCCAATGGACAAACCTTCGGGAAGGTAAGTAAAACCTTTCAGTATAAATTAGTCCAGTAGGTAAAACCTACCGAAAGATCCATAAAACCTTCTGATATAAGTTTTTCAGTGAGCAAACCTTCCCGAAGGTCCATAATAAAAACCTTCCGGATGGTTTTTCAAAAGTCTAAAATTTTAGGAATGCGTTGCCATACTCTTGGGTTATGTGTTCTTTGGTTCTAATGACTCAAATGGACCTTAAATGAGATACATTGGGGTATATTAAACCTCGATGAGATTAAATGATAAAAGGAAACACGGATCCTCATGTGAGTTGTAATCTTGATTACAGGGATGCGATAGACGTGATGTTGGGTTATGAGACAATCACGGGTATTTTTGCGGGTTGATGGGTGGTCAACCGGACTCTCGGTTTTAGGGGCGTCACAAACGAGGTCCCTCAAACTCATCACAAAGCCCCATAAGAAACTTGTGAATCCTATCCTCCTACTCTCGAGTATGCAGGAATGTTACTCCCTCGAGCTCTATCGTTGGAATAGCAGCAAGAGGACGTAGAGTCTTATTCTCAAGCCAACACTGGATCAAATAGCTATAATAATCCTGACTAGTCATATCTCCCTGCCTAGCATATGAAAGCTCTTGAGGGAGCTCATAAACAAGAACTCCTCATCCTAACTAGGAATTCATCTCTGATAATGCTCTCCATAGCTTCGGAATAGAGCTATGAAACTGGTTTATCCTGCATGATTTGCACTTTTTCGTGATTTGATATTTATATTATACACCAAAGTATAAGTGGTTGAATTGTAGGTTTCATGGTTTTAAGTCCAAGTATTGATCTCACGAAGAATGTATGCAATTAGGAAATAATAAAAATAGTGAATTTATTTTAGATAGGACAATATGTGATAGCTTGTGATGTGAGCTTAGATTGATAGCTAGTTTAATTAAAAGTTATGTTGCAGATAAATTGAGACACTAATATTTAAAGTATCCTTCAGTTCAAGGATCCCATATGCGTTATATTGGTCAAGTATTGGATATGCCACCTTACAATAATTAACTTCCATCTTACTAGCAAGTTAACTGGTAGGTTTGATGTATATAAACCACC
>CAUOFW020006759.1:0-23051 GCA_963454935.2 Ilex paraguariensis | reverse complement strand
TCCAATAGCAAACTAAACTAGTGATTTTTACATGATTTAGTAACGGTGACACTATGACATTACTGCCACACAATGTTGTCGTCCAATAACAAATTATACAAGTAATCTTCACATGATTTAGTAACATCTTATTCAGGTAAGATAATAACTATTTCATTTAAACTAATGAGGTTCACTTTTCGCATTTTTAAAATGATGTGATAAGAATGACGTGATGTTACTAATACACTATATTTAGTCTAGAAAGAGAGAGAGAGATCACCACTATTATTTGAGTTGTGATTTCAGTCTTGTGTATGAAAGTTACTTCAACTCTCTGCGAAGAGAATCTACAAAGGCCAATTATAGCGACTGTTGGGGTCACCCATGGTGTCCTGTTAGCTCCTTAGACCAATAATAATCACTCTTTTCTTTTATTTATTTATTTGTTACTTCTTCTACACTAATCACCACCCACTATGCTTGAAATTCTGGTCTGTTGTTACTTGTACAATTTTATATTTTCAACTTTCTTTCCTCACCTAGCTTTTAGAGAAAAGACCGTAAGCCTCAAAATCAAAGCTTCAATTTTCAACTGGCATCATTTAACGTTTTTTTTTCTTCTTCTTGTTATTAGACCAGTCAAGAAACATATTTTATTCAAAGACCAGTTAGTTAGATATGCACTAATATCAATGGGTCTTTGGTCCAATAGTACTCCTTATCTTGTGAAATTTTATTTTTTGAGGTCAAAGGTTCAAGCCCCTTTCCACCCTCTCCCTCTCCCTCCCAAAAAAAAAAAAAAAGATATGCACTAATACTTTGATAAAAACAAATTAGTTCTATTATATTCTATTTTACGTATTTGGATAAAAATATATCTTTTTTTTTTTTTACATATTCAATCTGTGATCTGATTCTAATTTTACATTTATCTATTATTATCTAATGACATTTACAAATTGTATTTTGTTAATGACGAATTCGGTTATATAGACTATATGAAAATAAAATACATTAAATTTCGTATTGAAATATGAGCGTGACTTTACCGAGGGATACATGTTTTAAGATGACCACAATTGTACGCATGAGAAGACCATATTCAAATGTTTGAAACATCAGCGATTTTATTCCTCTTTCAAGCACGCAACGCATAAAAACATCATGGAAGTGACAAAGAATTTCAAAGACGGGTAAGCTGAGGATACCGCTGCTAAGAGATGTCAATTTTGTACATCATCTCTTAACCCAATAAAAAAATTGATATGAATTAATGACTTTGAACTTTGACGTATCAAAATCAGATGATCAACATGTGAACCTATCAGACCTGTCAATCAAATGTAGTCAACATCAACTCAGCTCCAGCTAAACACAGCTTATATATGACATGAATTCGAATATACTTGATTATAAATAGATCGAGTATGATTTGAACAAATTTGACATGAGACAACTTTAAATATGACAAGAACCCAATATGTAGACCCATTGAGAGCCTTAACCACTATTGTATAACATCTACAAATGCGTAGACACGAATTCATATCTTATACAATTAAGTTTTCGTCTACCTGCTGCTTTGCCTAATCAAACTTGCCTACTAATTGTTCTAGCGAAAGAAAAATGACACTTCACCTATGAAATTCTGCCAAACCTTCGCCTTTTGATTCACTTAGGTTCGACTCGAGTTTAGTTGTGGAGATCAAAAAAATAGTATTCAAAAACTATTATTTGAAAAAAATTTTGAAAACTGTTTTTAGTATTTTTTTGTCTCACAGAACTTGTTGGTTATATGATTCTAAAAATAATTCTACAGAATACAAAATATTAAAAATTATTTAGACAATAATTCAAAAAATAATGAAAACAAAAATATGGTGGTGGTGGTGTGATTGACATGGTGGTGGTGATGATGGAAGTGTTGGTGTTGGTGTTGGTGTTCCTGGTGGTGGTGGAAGTGTGGACGTGGTGATGGTGGTGTGGTGGACGTAGTGTTGGTGGTGGTAGAAGTATGGTGGTGGCGGTGGTCGTGTTTGTTTTCTAAATTTATCCAGTTTTTATTCTCATATTTAAAAAAAAAAAAAAACTAGTCAAATAACTTTTGTTTTAGAAATTATTTTAAAAAACAGAAAATAGTTTTTGAAATGTAAACTTAACAGGCCTAACTTTTTACTCAAGCTTAACTCATTTTTCGGACCTTATGATTTCAATACAACTCAGATTGATTTTAGATTTAAAAGTGTGGATTTGAGCTGAGACTCAAATGAATCTAAAAAATAACTTGCAATTACTCAAGCTTTGCGAATCCGGTGAAGAATTGCAAGTGGTAATTAATATAGAGTAATGTTATAAAGACTTTATTTAGGAATCTAATAATATGACTTTAATACAACAATTAGATTAGTTGTGAGTTCTAATGTTAATTAGAACCCACAACCAATTTAATAGTTGTATATCATTAAATCTATAAATAAGATCCAAATAGCATTTTCCATTAGTATATTCCCTATGTTGTAGTCCAATCACCATTTGATAGCAATTGTCAAAGTTTAGTCCAACAGCCCAAATGCCGTCTCTTTGTTTCAAAGAATCAGTAATTCGATATCATTTTTAATGCAAATTGTTTGACAATTCCATTGTGTTTCAGTTGAGACATGGATGATGAAACCAACAAACCCACCAAAACATCAAATAAAATTAGGACAAATTACACTTTGATCCTCTCAATTTTGTCCCTTCTTTTACAGTGTTTCTTCAACTATCATTTTGCTTACATTATGCCTTCAGCTATGCTATTAGTTTCATATTACCCGCATTATTAATGTCTCTTATAAATTTGATGAAAAATTATTTTATTTTACCCTCGTATTATAAGAGATAGTGAAGGAAGCCAAATGGTTGAAAGGTTTGGTTCACAATTTGTAGAAGTGTCAAATGTGTGACTCATATGTTGTGTCATTGTTATACGTGTCGTGTTCACGTTAAGACTCACAAAAAAAATATATTTAATGTGTTCTGAGTATTAAACATTAGTTTAAACTATTTATTATGCGTATTTAATAATTGTGTTAATTTTATAACCGTTCATATCGAGTTTGTATCACCGGTCAGAGTTGACACCCCTAATAATCTGGGTCTAGAACAAAAGTTAATACTGTATACTGTGACAGTCAAATTGTCATACATCTTACTAAGAATCAAATGTTTTATGAGAGAACCAAACATATCAATGTTCAGATGCACTTCATTAGAAATGTTATTTCTCAGTGTAGTATTGCAGTGAAGAAAATTGCTATTGTAGAGAATCCAATAGGTATGATGACGAAGATCGTTTCAACAAACAGGTTCGAGTGTTATTTGGACATAATCAACATCGTACCAGTTTGAGTGTCTTGTGAGGTGTATTGGAGATGCTGATCAAGAATGAGTTTTCGAATGGCTTGATCGACTTCTGTCTAAAGTGGAAAATTGTTAAAATAATGACTAGAAATAAAGACTTTTGGCCAAAGAGATAAAACTTTGCCAGGAAAATCAATGGTTTGATAAGGCTGCATTAAATGTAAGGAGATTTCACATGAATTATCAGAGGCAATTTGTTAAACGGCTACGACATGCGCGGATCAAATTCAATCTGCCAAATTGGATTTAGCTTGGATGCTTCCTCTCCAAGTTCCCTATATAAAGGAATGCCCAGGCAGCAGTTTGAAGCATTGAAAATCAGAAACCTTTGTGAATGTAGATCGTGAGGCATCTAAGAGTTATGAGTGATATCAACAAGGCCAGAGTGCATTCCCTCTAATAGATGTGAGTCTTTGCGAGGAAAGAAACAATTGCTCTTGTACTGTTATTTTACATTCGATCATTATTTGTTGTAGATGTAGACAATGACCAAACCACATAAATTTTTTGTGTCTATTTATGTGTGGCTTATTTATTTTTTGTCACTTTATTGTTTATCTCGGTACTCTAATCATGGGTCTATCACAACACCTATCATACCTGTTGATGGACAAAAGTGTTTATGCAAATAAAAGGATGAAGTAAGAAGGTCTCAACACATGGAAATACAAAGATTGGTTGGATTCAGTCTAGGTGACCAACTCCACTAAGAAGGGCTATAGTGGTCAGAAAATCTTATTATTTGAGAGGTATAGTGTGTTGAGATGTGTGTGGTGTCCCCCATATGAAGGTAGAGTTGATAATTTATTAGGGAGTACAGTCTTCATGTTGTCTTAGAGCGGGGTTTGATGGAGGTTATCATAGGGAGTTCTGATTAAAGTGTCACCGTTGTGACAGGAGTGGGTGACTCTGTGATGTTGGCGTTGTTATGAAATATAGGGTTATTTTGTTTATTAAGGATAGAATAGTCCTTTACTTTTCCTACCTTGTTTAGCTTATATATAGTCTTTTTATATTTATGTTAATTTACTTACTTGTATTCAATTGAATAATGCAGTATCAATAAAACTCTAGCCTCTTCTTTTCTTATCTCTTGTATTTCTTTAGATTGTTCAACAGGGTATCAGAGCAAAGTTTCATGAGACAAGACTTAATCTCAAACACAGTTTACGTGGATCCAACTGGTATTTATTCCGTTTAATCAATCTGATATTTGTTCCATTTTTACAATCTGGTATTTGTTTCATTTTTTTGCAATCTGGTATTTGTTCCGTTTTGTAATTTGGTATTTGTTCCGTTTTTGCAATCTAATTTTCTTTGTTTGTTGATTATGGCTACTGCAAGAGACGATTCGCTTCAGTCTGTGAGTGTGAGGTTGGATGAAAAGAATTATTCGTATTAGAGTTATGTGATGATAAATTTTCTTAAGGGTAAAAAGCTAGATATGTTAGTGGAACTTCTGTGAAACCTAAGAATACTAATGCGGGTTATGCTGATTTGATAGATGTCTGGGAAGCAAACAATGCAAAAATTATTACTTGGATCAACAATTCTGTTGAGCATTCTATAGGTACGCAGTTGGTAAAGTATGAGACAACAAAGGAGGTTTGGGATCATCTGCAAAAGTTATTTACTTAATCAAATTTTGCAAAGCAGTATCAATTGGAGCATAACATACGAGTTCTTCATCAGAATAATATGAGTATTCAGGAGTTTTATTCTGCTATGACAGATCTTTGGGATCAATTGGTTCTTACAGAATCGGCTGAATTAAAGGCATGTGGTGCTTATATTGCTCGTACGGAGCAGCAACAATTGGTATAATTTTTAATGACACTTCGTAGTGATTTTGAAGGACTTAGAGGTTCAATTTACATCGTTCTCCACTTCCTTCTGTTGACTCAGTTGTTAGTGAGCTATTGACTAAAGAGATACGTCTTAAGTCTTATTCTGACAAGGGAATTCTTTCTACTTCTAATCCTTCTGTGCTAGCAGTACCTTCTAAACCATTCTCTCATAATCAGAATAAGCCTTACACAAGGCCTGCCTTCGACGAGTGCAGTTTCTGTAAGCAGAAAGGTCATTGGAAGGTTCAATGTCCTAAGTTAAGACAGCAGAGTCAATCATAGCAGCAATCTCAAGCTTGAAAGTCTGGCAACCAGTCACAATCTAATGCTCCTAAACCACCTCAGGGTTACAAACCACCACAGTTTAATACTGCAGCAGTAGTTTCATCAGGTCCTTTCATCGATTCTAGTACCTTGGCTGAGCAATTTCATAAGTTTCTCTCCTTACAGCCATAAGCTATGTCTGCTTCTTCTTCAGGAGGTCAGTTGGCTCATAGTTTTCCAGGTATGTCACATTCTGTATGGGTGTTGGATTCTGGTGCTTCACATCATATGTCTCAAGATTTTTTATCTTTTACTTCTGTATCTTCTTCATCTTCTATTCCTGTTATGACTGCTGATGACACTCCTATGCCTTTAGCAGGTGTTGGTTCTGTTGTCACACCTCACTTGTCTCTCTCTAATATTTATCATATTCCAAAACTCACATTAAATCTTGCTTCTGTTGGTCAGTTATATGATTCTGGAAATTTAGTCACATTTTCCTCTTCTTCTTGTTATGTGCAGGATCTGCAGTCTTAGAAGCTAATTAGGACAGGCCGTAGGAAGGGGGAACTATATATTTTGGATGAGTTAAAAGTGTCAGTTGCTGTTACCACTAGTGTTGATTTATCTTTCTTTTCGTTTGAGTCCTTCTTCTTCTAGTTTTTATTTATAACATTCTCGTTTAGGTCATGTTTCGTCTTCTCGTTTGAGATTTTTGGCAATCACAGGGGCTTTAGGAAATTTGCAAACTTGTGATATTTCTGATTGTAGTGGATGTAAACTGACAAAAATTTTAACTTTACCTTTTAATCGAAGTATTTCTGTTTCTTCTTCTCCATTTGATTTGATTCATTCTGATGTATGGAGACCTTCTCCTGTTGCCACAAAAGGAGGGTCTCGATATTATGTTTCTTTTATTGATGATCATACTCGTTATTGTTGGATTTATTTAATGAAACATCGTTCTGAATTCTTTGAGATATATACAGTCTTTCGAGCTCTTGTCAAAACTTAACATTCTGCTGTTATCAAATGTTTTAGGTGTGATTTGGGTGGGAAATACACTTCTAATAAATTTGATGAGTTGCTTGCCTTAGATGAAACTATTCACCAAACTTCGTGTACAGATACTCCTGAGCAAAATGGTGTTGCTGAAAGAAAACATAGGCACATTGTTGAAACTACTCGTTCTCTCTTGTTGTCTTCTTCTGTTCCTAGTGAGTTTTAGGGTGAAGTTGTTCTTACTGCTGTAGGTTTGATTAATACAATTCCATCTTCTCATATTTTAGGTGTTTCTCCTTTCGAAAAGTTGTATGGGTATGCCCTGATTATTCTTCATTTAGAGTTTTTGGTTGTACTTGTTTCATTCTTTGTCCTCATGTTGAACGCAACAAGCTGTCATCTCGATCTGCTATTTGTGTCTTTCTTGGTTATGGTGAAGTTAAAAAGGGATATCGTTGTTTTGATCCAATAACTAAAAATTTTATGTGTCTCGTCATGTTGTTTTTCTTGAGCATATACCTTTCTTTTCTATTCCATCCACTACTTATAGCTTGACTAGATCTAATCTTATTCGTCCTTTTTCTGAGGATTCTGATAGTTTGTCATCTCATATTTCTAGTACTTCAAATACCAGCACTGATCATTCTACAGGTACTGACACTTATTTCTCTGGCACACCTGAAGCTACCTCCTTTCCTATAGTCCCTCAAGCTTCGTCTGAGATTGTGGATCCACCTTTACGTCAATTCATACACATTCGTAAGTCCACAAAGTTACCAAATTTTACTTATTCTTGTTATTCTTCATCTTTTACTTCATTTTTAGCTTCTATTCATTGGCTCTCTTAGCCCTCTTCCTATAAAGAGGCAATTTTTGACCTTCTTTGGCAGCAAGCTATGGATGAGAAACTTTCTGCTTTGCATAAGACAGGTACTTGGAATTTAGTTCCTCTACCTCCTGGTAAGAGTGTTGTTGGTTGTCGTTGGGTGTATAAGATTAAGACCAATTCTGATGGATCTGTTGAGCGATACAAAGCTAGGTTGGTTGCAAAAGGGTACTCTCAACAGTATGGTATGGATTATGAGGAGACATTTGCTCCTATTGCAAAAATGACTACTATTTGTACTCTTATTGTAGTTGTTTCGGTTCGTCAGTGGCATATCTCTCAACTTGATGTTAAAAATGCCTTCTTGAATGAGGATCTTCAAGAAGAAGTTTATATGGCTCCCCCTCCTGGTGTTTCACTTGATTCTGGGTATGTTTGCAAGCTCAAGAAAGTATTATATGGTCTCAAATAAGCACCTCGTGCTTGGTTTGAGAAATTTTTGTTGTGATCTCTTCCCTTGGGTTTACTTCTAGTAGTCATGATTCTGCTCTTTTTGTTAAGTGCACTGATGCAGGTTGTATCATTCTGTCTTTATATGTTGATGACATAATTATTACTGGTGATGATATTAATGATATTTTAGTTTTGAAGACAGAGTTAGCTAGATAGTTTGAAATTAAGGATTTGGGTTCTCTACGATATTTCTTGGGTATTGAGGTTGCTGCTCACCCAGAGGTTATCTTCTTTCTCAGTCGAAATATGTTGCAGATATTGTTGAGCGAGCTAGACTTATTGATAATAAGACTGTAGATACTCCCATTGAGATTAACGCAAAATATTCTTCTTCTGATGGTTTACCTTTGTCAAATCCTACTTTATACAGTACTATTGTTGGGAGCTTGGTATATCTCACTATTATTCGTCCAGATATTGCATATGTTGTTATGTTGTTAGTCAGTTTGTTGCTTCTCCTACTACAGTTTATTGGGCAGCGATTCTTCGTATTTTGAGGAATCTTGGGGTACAGTCTTTCAGAGTCTTTTACTTCCATCCACCTCTTCCTTGGAGCTGTGTGCATACTCTGATGTTGATCATGACAGTGATCCCACAGATCGTAAATCTGTTACTGATTTCTGTATCTTTTTGGGTGATTCTCTTATTTCTTGGAAGAGTAAGAAACAATCTATTGTTTCTCAATCTTCAACTGAAGCAGAATATCGTGCTATGACATCTATTACCAAAGAGATTGTTTGGTTACGTTGGTTACTTGCAGATATAGAAGTTTCTCTTTCTCATCCCACTCCTATGTATTGTGACAACCGGAGTTCTATTCAGATTGCTCACAACTCAGTTTTTCATGAACGAACTAAGTACATTGAGATCGATTGTCACCTTACTCGTCATCATCTCAAGCATGACACCATACTTTGCCCTTTGTTTCTTCTTCTTTGCAGATTGCAGATTTCTTTACCAAATCGCATTCTATTTCCCGTTTTCGTTTTCTAGTTGGCAAACTCTCGATGCTTGTCGCTGCTGCATCGTGAGTTTGAGGGGAGATGTTAAGAAATATAAGGTTATTTTGTTTATTAAGGGTAAAATAGTCCTTTATTTTTCTTGCTTTGTTTAGCTTATATATAGTCTCTTTGTATTTAGGTTAATTTACTTCCTTGTATTCAATTGAATTATGCAGTATCAATAAAACCCTAGTCTCATCTTTTCTTATATTTTGTATTTCTTTAGATTGTTCAACAGGCGTAACACATGAGGTGGTTGAGGCTTGCGATACGTACTCTGATTCTTTTCCTAAGATGAAGATCTCACGTGTGTCACTAGTAGATTGAGTTTTCCAAAACAATAGGCTTGATCCTCGTTGGTTTGTATTTCTGATTTGGGCTTGGCTGCACATGTAAGTTGGGCTTAGTCTGGGTTGGGTTGCATCTATGAGCTGTGACTGACCTATATTTATAAATTGGGCCTGGTTTGGGCCGAGCCCGTCAATCCCTATCAAGCAAATTTAGTTAACATAAACTCCGCTCTAGCTAAACATGTCTTATACATGACACGAACCTGAATATGCTTGATTATAAATAAATCAGGTATAGTTTGAATAAATTTTGACACAACACGACTTCAACACGATAAGAGTCTAAAAAAGTATCATCCATTCACAGGCTTAACCACTATTGCATACCATCTACAAATGCAATAAGTAGACACGAATTCATATCTTGTACAATTAGACCTGTGTCTATCTGCTGCTTTGCCTAATCAAACTTGCCAACTAATTGTTCTAGCTAAAGAAAAATGACATTTCAGCTATGAAATTCGGCCAAACCTTCGACATTTGAATGACTTGGGTTCGACTTGAGTTTAGTTGCTGAGCTCAAAAAAAGAAACAAAAAAAGAAACAAAATTGGCGAAATAAAATTTTTATTAAGCTTAGCTCAATTTTTGGATCTTATGGGTTCTACACGACTCAAATTAATTTTAGATTTAAATGTGTGAATTTGAGCTGAGATTCGATTGAATCCAAAAAATAAACATGAGACACGAACATAGAGCCTTCTGCTTAGAAGTCAAAGCATTGTACATTGGGCTAAGGATACCACAATTTTTTCATTTTTTTTTTGTCAAGAAAAATATTTATACCATAAAGAAGTTAGAGTTCAGCTCAAAAATACACACCTAATGAGACTTGAACATGCAGTTTTTAGTTTACAATCAAAACATTATACATTAGGCTAAGGACACCACCAAATTTTTTTTTAAAAATTTTTTCACCACGAAAAATATTTATATATTACATCCTAAAGAAGTTGAGTTCAACTCATAGAACTTTGTGACACATTATTTGGATTCAACTTGAATAATTTTATCGCTAATATGAACTAATTTAAACTAGTTAAAATTGACCCGAACTTAAATAACTTGATTTGTTTAACGGTCCTATGATTTAAAATATAATTATGCTTTTCTGTCTTTCTCTACTAGACATTTAGTATGTAAAAAATCGTTACAAAGTTCCTAATAAATCTCAGACATCTCTAATCTTTTTTGATTTTAAATGTTAGGATTCGCCCCAAAATTTAAACTTGAAAGTAAATAAATGTTGTACTCTGAAGAATTTAGAAAAGAAATTAAAATTTGGAATCCTAGCAAGTAAAAAGTGCATTGAATTTGAAGGTCACGGGAGGTGGTTTTTAGCATCGGACAACCCAATTCACCGCGGACAAAAAAGTGTAGTTGTCACGTGACATATTGATAGTCACTTCAAGATCTGTCACAGTGGCCAGTTTCATAAATCAGTTTTGTCACAAGTTCCCTTTGAGAATGTTCTTGTAAAATTTTAGATGGGCATTCGTATGTATTAGACACCTCATCTACGTGACACCTCAATTGGGACCTAAAAAGTAGGTTCCATAAAAAAATCAATGCTAATCATTTTGACACCTCAATTGATATAGAGAATTTTGTAAATATGTTTGACAAGCATAACATTATTCATTCGTCTTCCTTATTGTTGGTGGAGTTTGATCCCGCACTGGACCATATTGCCCCCACTCGGAATGTGCCTCGAGTTGGGCATAGGTTGAAGTTGTGCAGTTCTAATCTAGAATCACACGATACTGATCCAATCCAGATCAAACTCCACCAACTATAAAGGAATCGTTTTGGAGCTACAATGAGTCTGTTTGGGGTAAACTGAAAATTTTATTTATTTATTTGTTATAGAGAAAAAAAAGTTTAGTTTATTTGGACGTAAACATACTGGGGGGGGGCATTTCCATTTTTTTTTTTTTGGGGTAAAAATAGTTTTTATCAGAATTAAGGAAAAATTGAAAAATGAGGCTTATTCAAGAGTTTTTATAAAAAAAACAAATTTTTTTGAAAATACTCAAATGGTACCAAAAACTTTTTTAACTCTAACATTTTCATTTCACTTTTTAAACATTTGTTTCACACTTAAAAAAATCAACTTCAAATGGATTTTATTATTTTTGACATATATATATATATATATATATATATATATATATATATATATATATATATATATATATCTGTGTGTGTGTGACTTTTGGAGCTAGATAAATGTTGATATAGCTCCATTATTTTGGTAATTTATGATCAAACGATTAAGCAAAGATGATTTATAATATTTTTCTAAGCGGTTAAAAGAAAAGATGACCATTTGAACACTTTTTAATTAGGTGTTAGAGTAAACACGAAGTAAAGGCAACTTCAGTTTTTTTTTTTTTCGAACAAAAGACAACCTCAGTTCAAATGCCATCATTACTTCAACTTTTATATCTTTGACCACAGAGAATAAAGAGGGAGTAATCTTGTATAACATTCGTATATATATATATATATATATATATTCTTAATTACACTTTAACACTAGATTTTAAAGCACAAAGGCCAAACTTTAATGACCCAAACAAACTTAACTCACAAGTCCCACCTGCCCTTGTATTTCTAATACATCAATCAAACAAAGCAGCTGCCAAATAAAAAATACCAACATTATCAAATTGTTAAGAATGCCATTACCTTTTTTTTTTTGGGACAAATGAACACCCTTAACTATTAGGGTTCTCACCAAATTCAGAATCGGTCATATTGTATCAAAATTTGCCCATATATACCATTTATTTTAGTAGTTTATGTTCATTCCGCTGTCTAATCATATATAAGTCGTGCGTAGTTGTATTCGTGCTGACCATTTATGCATAGGGTTTGATGGGATTGATCTAGTTTATGATCCGAAATTCATTAAGACCAAAATCACGCTCAATCATTTTATATACATTTTTTTGCCGGATTGATGAATCTCGATAAGAATTGCGGGTGATAATATATTCACTATGTTGTAGATAAATCTCTTTGTTGAATTTCTATAGTTCAGCCCATTGTGCCATATGTCCAAACCCCATTTGATAGTAATTGTCAAAGATTAGTCCAACTGCCCAAATGCCTTTCAAAGAATCAGTGGTTCAATTTCATTTTTAATGCAAGTTGTTTGACAGTTCCATCGTGTCGCAGTTGAAACATAGACCATGAAACCAACAAACCTACCAAGACGTACAAATAAATTTAGGGCAACTTACACTTTGATTCTCTCAATTTGTCCTTTCTTTTTACACTGTTCCCTCAACTATCATGTTGTTTACATTGTACCTTAAACTATATGTTATTAGTTTCATATTGCTCAAATTATTAACATTTGTTATAAATTTGGCAAAAAATTATTTCATTTTGCCCCGAAACTATATAATGTTGTGTCACTTTGCCCCGACAAATTGTCATATTCTTTCCAAAAGATAACGGACATTTGCGTTTGAAAAGTGTCAAAGTAATTGAAATAGTTAGCTAAAAAATTCATTAATTCAAGAGGCAAAAGTGAAATAATTCTGTAGGTATGGGGGTCAAAGTGTAGTTCTAGCATAAACTTAAAAATATTAGTAAATTCTATGTCCAGGAACCTCCATTTTCTACTCGCTTGACCGAACAAATTTGCAGAAGTCAACCTTAAATACCTAACACCCAACTCAGGAAAAAAGTTAGTCTTCATAGCTTTAACTTTGGTTATTACACATTAATTCATCATTCAATATGTCACAAATACATACATATATACATACATAATATATCTATATATATGTAATTTAACCTTTTGAAATCATATGTATGCATGAAATTCAGCAAGGATTCTGTAACGGACTTGAACCACTTTCTCTTGTTGTAGCTTCCACATTTCCTTTTTCTACTTTCCAAAAACACTTTTGCCTATAATATTACAATACCAGCTAAATTACACACAAAAACCAACCCATTCCAAGGAGCTCTTAAACAATATCGAGCAAAAGCACCTAGTAGAAACACACACATATTACGTATTCTTCTACGGAGGTAAGTTTTGTCAATGTTACTACAGCATTCTTAAACTTTGATTTTTTGTTTATTTCATTTGTTTATATGTTTGTCTGCCCAATTTTGGCGTTATTTTTTTTTCTTCCTGTTTTTACAATCTATCGGTGACTGTGAGTGTTTTGAATGACATTTTAGAGGTGATTTTATGTTGTATATAGGTGTAATGGACTGTATTGAAATGAAGAAGATGGGTTGGAAGATGCAATGGGGTTCGCTTTTCGGGTGGCTCGGAATTATCTTTCACTTGTTCTTGCTTACCGAATGTGCCGTGAGAAGGCAGTTAGGTTCTTACTCATCTCTTGCTTTTTATCATCTGTATACTTATACCGCCATCTATATTTGAGAAACACCATTAATTTTTCTGCATTTCTGTTTCAACCAGTAAGAGAAATGAATCGTTTAAATGACTAGTGTGTAGACTGTAAAATATATTTCAGTAATCCAGGTTGAAACTAAAGTAGGTAGTAGCTTGTGAAGAAGACAACCAAAATATGTATTTTTCCCCCATTGTTTTTAGCTTTTGTCTTTATTTCCACACTTTTTTTTTCCTTAAAGAAAGGTCTATTTATTTTCCTCGTAAAAGGAAAAAATGAAATAATAGACCCCCCCCAAAAAAAAAAAAACCAATTTCCCATGTACTAAACCCTCAACTTTTTCCTGCAAAAAAAAAAAAACTCATAAATTACTTGATGAGAGAAAATTCATATGAGGATGTTATTTTAATTTTGGTAAAGTTAACCTATAATTTTAAGGGATAGCTCAAGTAGTAACAAAAACTAATTGTAAACTCGAACGTCTTGAATTCGAATCTTGACAATCGCTCATGATTATCTTATTCCCGACGTGAACAACTTGTTTTTGACCAGACTGAAGAGCTGATTAATCGAAGTGTGTGTTAGTTGATTTAGCCTTATTCTTTGGTGGTAATATTTACCACATGAATTTGTGCAGACTTTATTTCTTATGTAACCGTTATTGCCGGTGCAATTACGCGGGAAGAACATCCTCTCTCTCTCTTTCTCTGTTGTTTCTGATGTCTTCTCTTTACCTTTTCGTGAGAGTCTTCATGGTATTTTTAGAACTTAGCGAAAGTGACATATTGTACCCTCTCCCCCCACAATACACTCTTGTGAACATGTCCTCGCAAAAAGTTAAAAAAAGTTACATTCTAATTTCTCGTGATGTTTCCACCTACCTCAAATCAACTTTACACAACAAAATATGTATGTCCTTCCTTATATGTATGCTCTACCTTAACATCTTCACCTTTTATATCTGCTAAATTTAAGTTTATTTTAAATGTCATAAACAATTTGTTCTTTCTTTTGTTAAAATTTGTAGAGGAACTACGAGGAACAACGACGACGACATGGTGCCATCTTCTCCCGTCCAATTACAACTTCAAGATAGCCACGTAAAATTGCATTTTCAATATCTTTTAATTATCATTTAAACTTCGCAATATGTGACATAAATTAAAGAGAATCAAAGTCATTTGTTTAGAATTTATATACGTGTGTGCGTGGGAGCACACTTAGGCTAAATTGACCTATGAATTGTCAAAATTTTATTTTCTGCTAAAGTCGGCTTCCTAAGATAATGTAATGACCAGTATATATTTTTGTTTCTGTTTTTCAGGTGGTGGTGGACAATGGCATAGTTCGGTTAACTTTCTCGAGGCCGGAGGGTATGGTCACAGGGATACAGTACAAAGAAATAGACAATTTATTGGAAGACAGTAATACAGAAACAGACAGAGGGTAGGTGCTTATAATTTTTTGAATATTCTTCCAAAGATTGCGCACCCAAGAGTACGATGGATAAGGGGCCGTGTCGGGTCAAAATTTTGTCTAATTCATACCTAAATTCATTTATAATCCAATATTGTCAATTTCGTGTCATGTATAGACTATGTTTAGAAAGTTCATGTCAACCCACTATTTGACTGGTACAACAAGTTCATTTTTTTACTACCCAAATACGTTAGAACTAAATCTACCTTTGTTAATTTTGTATCGTATTCGCGAGTCATATTTATAATTCTCAGGCCTACACAAGAGTAGATTTTCCAAACAGATCCATCTAGAACTATACATTTCTCCATCCTTACAGTTTGGTTGGATTTTAATGAATGCAGGTATTGGAATCTCGTTTATACCTGGCCACCAGAGCATCCCAACGACATTTTTGACAAGTAAGTTCTGTATGTGGTTTAAAAAGGCACGCATTGCTTAGCACCAAGTTTGTCAATTGATCGAGTTTTGATTCGAAATCGTTTATCCAAATATGGATTTGAACAAACTTCTGACCAGCAAATCGAATCGAAGTTCGAATTAGTTTATCATATTTATTGAATTGAATTTGGATATAAAAAATCCAATCCGATTATAATTTTGATTTGAATTTTACTATAATGATAAAACTAAATAGTAATGTGAGGAATTTGTATCAAAATTTGTAGGTAATTTTTCAAAATTCGGTGCAACTAAGTTACCCGTATCAAATATTTTGAACCAGACTTCAAATTGTCAAATATATGAATTGGATTGGGTTTGTATTTAGAGTGGGAAAACCCCGATATAAATCTGATCCATTGACAAGCATAATTATCCCCCATCAAAGAGAACATGCAATAAGTGGGAAAGGGCTCATGCTTTGAGAGGAGAAGTCCTTTTTTTTTTTAAACCAGCATTGCTTAAGTGGTTGTTTTGCAGGGTAGAAGGCACGACGTTCAATGTTATAATGGAAGATGAAGATCAAATAGAGCTTTCATTTACTAAAACATGGGACCCTTCCCTCAATGATACCGGACTTCCCCTCAATATAGACAAAAGGTATTGTATATATATACTTACTATTTAGTGTCGTCCTTTTTCAAGTATTTTTTTTTAAGTGACATCTTTTAGCATTTTTATTTATTTTTTCTCGTTCGGACGAACACATTTCTCTTATATTTAACCGCATCCCCAATAGTATTTATATTCTCTATTTTATGTAAATCGCTCTTCTAATGTAGTGATTGTACATTTTTTTTTTCTCTCTTATGACAATTATTTTTTTGCATAGAAAATTACTTAAAAAAATGTTATCGAACAACTTTTTGTTACTCATTTTGTAGGTTTATAGTGTTGCGTGGGTCTCCAGGGTTCTACTCATATGCAATATTTGAGCGCTTAGAGGGATGGCCTGACATAAATATGTACGAAGGGAGGATTGTATTCAAGCTCAAAGAAAACATGTATGACACACAAATTATTATATTAAGAATAATAATTCATTATGATATCATCATCAGCATTATTATTTTTCATTTTGTTTACTTATTCGCGTAAAACATATTTAATTACAGGCCTATTATCATATGCTTGATTACCCACAAACATTTTTCCTTTTTTTTTTTTGTTTCCTACTAGCAACAAGAACAGAAAATTTTTCAATTTGAATTTTTGATAAATTATACTTTAACCCCTTTAACTATCTATGTGTGTTTGTCTCATGTTGCTCTCTTAATTGTTATATTTATCACATTACACTTCTTACTATAGTATGTTTAATGATAATGTGTTGTATAATTAGGTTTCAGTTCATGGCTATATCGGATGAAAGGCAAAGGATAATGCCAATGTACAAAGACCGTCAAACAGGTCAGGTCCTCGACTACAAAGAAGCTGTTTTACTAACAAATCCAGAAAATCCATTCCTCAAAGGAGAGGTAAGAGAGCCTTTTATTTCACTCGCCTACTTATGTTGTGGAATCGTAACAACTTGGCTTGTTTGTTGATCCTCATTCTCTCAATTTCAAATTTTGCTAAGGTCCGTTAAAGTTCAATCATCCATCATATAAATTCATTGTGTTTCATAACTATGGTGGTCGGGTCGGTCTTACACCAAACCGGGCTTACCCAGTGCGTCAATAAAAGAAACAAATCTGTTCCAACATATTTTTTTTTTGGAATTTAGTGGTGAGATGTATTGGGTTATGGGCCAAACATCTCTGTCTGGCCAACAAAGGCCCATAACCCTACTTGTTGGACTAACAGGGCGCCCTTGGGTTTCTGGTCCAGCCCGTGAGCCGTGAACCATATTTAGTGTTCCACATATAAAATCATCGCCGGGGTCAATGAATTGAAAATGATGATTGAATTTGACGAGAATTTAGATTGAAATTATCCAAATTTTATTTTCTTGTGTTTTAGGAGGTTGGACAAATTAATTTGTACATATTCAACTTAAACTTAATGTGATTTGATATTACGATATTCAGGTGGACGACAAGTACCAATACTCGAGTGATAACAAGGATAGTCGGGTTCACGGGTGGATATGCTCCGACCCATCCATAGGATTTTGGATGATAACAGCGAGTAATGAGTTCCGCACTGCTGGGCCAGTCAAGCAAGACCTCACTTCTCACACCGGCCCATATACAATTTTTGTAAGTACACATATGACCAAGCTCTTCCACCATCGATATCTAGGCTAGTTTATGCATATCTTAACTAATTTTTTTTTGTCCAATCAAAGGTAAGTTATCCACACAGGAACTAGGGTACTCATGAATAATAAATCACTCATGATGTAATTCCAAAGAATTATCAAGATTTGAACTAAGATAGTGTGTAAATTTTGAGTTTTTACCTCCCAAGTACTCCTCTATTCCTATATTTGAAATTCGTCTCTAATCTTTCCCCTTAGTGCTTGCTGAGACTTAAGAGTAAAACCCAAAGCATCATCAATTTAGCGAAACATCATTTGATCCCTAATTTTTATTTTATTTTTTTGTCGGTGTAAAAATTTCTATTGTTCAATATTGGGCTTCTTTGGGGATGATTTTTTTAGTTTTTGGAGGATAAAGAGGAGAACAAGTCTTATCCATTTGGACTTGGGCTTATTGGACAACTTTTCCATTAATTTTTTGAACAAAAATAGCTTTTATCAACACCAAAGAAAAACTGAAAAAATAAAGTTTATCTAAGGACTTCTAAGGAAAAATTGACTTTTTCGAAAATACTTCAAACAATTTTAAGAGTTTTTTTAACTCAGATTTTTTCATTTCATTTTTCAAATCTCTGTTTTGCATCCAAAAAAACTAACCTCAATCGGACCCAACGGACAGATGTTTTTCTTCATTCTTCGATGCACAACGCTTTATTAAGTTTTTTTTTGGGAAGGTCACTTCATTTACCACTTAAAATAACCTCTGTTTACCATTTTGCCTTCAATTATTCAGTATTTCTTTAGTACACATTATGCCGGAAAATCTTTGGGAATCAAATTCCGTGGCGGAGAGCCATGGAAGAAGGTTTTTGGTCCTGTTTTTATCTATCTCAACTCCGTTCAACCCGATGAGGATCCTCTTACACTCTGGACAGATGCTAAAGAGCAGGTATTATTTTGTCGATCTTGGATTGATTGATTTGTTATTATTAGTTACAAAAAATTATATAAAATAAAATAAAAAAATAAAAAAAACTTTACAAGTATAATGCATTTATTGGATAATAAGAAATAGAGGTATACTATCGAAAAATTAATCATTAACTCTTGTAACTATAATTTTTTCCCCCCAGATGTTTATAGAAACAGAAAGCTGGCCATATGATTTCCCACTTTCAGAAGATTATCATTTTGCAGGTCAACGTGGTTCAGTTACCGGACGATTGCTGGTTCGCGATAGGTACTTCCATGGATTGTGTTGTGTCAAGTCATATTAGTTGTGTCGTGCAAATTAATTAAACATATATCAATCCATTTCTAGCCATCTAAAGTTGTGTTTGGTCTAGTCTATAAGCCACATTAGTCAAATTCATAGTGTGTCTATGCAGGTTATTGTTGGCTCAATTCATAAATAAGTTTAGTGGATCAATCCGCTTATAACCTGATATCATAAAAACCAAATTCATACCTTTTAATTTCGTTTCGATTTCGAGCATCATGTAATCAATTGTCAGCCCTCTTATTGAGTAGTGTTAATATTCTTGTGCAGGTACTTTAACAAAGAGATTATGGCAGCAAACTCTGCTTATGTTGGGTTGGCTCCACCAGGAGATGCCGGATCTTGGCAAAGAGAAAACATGGTTACCTTCTTGCTGCATTGATTTATTTTTATTTTTTATGGCATTGTTTGACTAATAAGGTGTAAAATTGTTCTCAGGGTTACCAATTTTGGACTCAAGCTGATGTTGAGGGGTACTTCTCGATTAGAGGTGTCCGAGCTGGGAATTATAGCTTGTATGCTTGGGTTCCTGGATTTATTGGAGACTATAAATACAATATTTATGTTAGCGTTACGCCAGGTTTGCCTCCAAATTTGAACCCAAACCCAAATCTGAATCTCAATCCATCAGCGCTATCTTTTTTGTTTTTTGGCTTTTAACTTAAGAAAGTATAAGGGTAAATTATACTTTAGCCCCCCAAGCTATGGACTTGAGTTCACTTTGCTCATTGAACTATTGATTTTTTTACATGCTCAACTATTTAAATTATTTCACATTGTCCCAATTGAAAACGTATGTTATCTTTTTGGATGAAAATTCTTGACATGTTGGACAAAGTGAAAAAATTTACACAATTCGGGAGGCAAAATGAAACAACCTTTTGATAAATATATAATGGACGTTGATAATTGGGGCAATGTAAAACTAATTAAATAGTTGAGGGCGCAATATAAAAAATATAATAGTTGAAGGACAATTATAAAAAAAGGGTCAGTTGAAGGGGTTAAAATAAAATTTGCCCAAACTATAATGGGGCTGCATATTCTACAAGTTTAGGGTGAATGTATTTTTAACTGGGATTATGCGGCTATGTACATGTAAAATTGACTTATGACATACATATATGGTTGAAAAACAGGAAGTAGAATCAGGTTAGGCAATCTAGTATACAATCCTCCAAGAAGTGGTCCAACATTATGGGAAATCGGCATCCCAGACCGTACTGCAGCAGAGTTCTACGTGCCTGACCCTAACCCGACTCTCATGAACAAGTTGTACATCGATCGGACAGACAAGTTAGTTAGCACTCATCAACCAAATTGCTCACTCATTTTAACTTGTTAATAAGGTAACATTTGGTTTTTTATCGAACAGGTTCAGGCAATATGGACTGTGGGATCGGTATTCAGAAGTATATCCTGATGAAGATCTGTCCTACACAGTTGGTGTTAGCAATTACCAGACGGACTGGTTCTTTGCTCATGTCAACAGGTGTTTGATAATTATTTTTTTTGAGGACAACTGCACTTTGACTCCCTCAACTATGCCATATTTCTCTTGTTACTCCTTCAATTATCATGTTTTTTTAACATTGTACCTCCAACTGCGGTTATTAACTTCACACGACTTAGTGATTATGCCGATGCTAATTTTAAACATTTACTGCAGGAATACAGGAAATAAAACTTATATACCATCAACATGGCAAATTTTATTTGATCTCGAAAACATTGATGAGTCTGATAATTATACTCTCCAACTGGCATTGGCGTCAGCTAATGAAGCAGAGTTGCAAGTATAAGTTTTTCAGGTTCGGATTACAAAACTGAATAATTCAATATATTATTTTACTAATCGACATTCTAATGAATTTTTCAGGTTCGGATAAACGACGGAGAGGCGGCAGACCCACACTTCACCACCGGGGTAATCGGCAACGACAACGCCATTGCCAGACATGGGATTCATGGGTTATATTGGTTATTCAGTGTAGATGTACCTGGCAGTATACTTCACAATGGAAACAATACAATCTATCTGAAACAGTCCAGAGGCAAAATCCCTTGGAAAGGACTCATGTATGACTATATCCGTTTAGAAGGACCATCTGAATCAAATTAAAATAGGTTCAGGATACGATTGAGTATATTTAACCCTTCTCATGTAACATAGTGGCGGGAGTCTCGTGAAATGAGGTGCCCTTAATTATGAGTATGAACGTTACATTTTTCTTTGCTGACAGAAATAAAAGAAATGAGTATAGATAGTAGTTTCATTTCGTAGGAGGCAGCTAGAGCCAATTGTTTGAGACTCGACCATTTTTAAGAAAATGTATTTCACTCTGTTCACACTCTTACATTGAGCAATTATCGAAACAATGTCATTCAAATAGATAATTTATTTTTTGATATGCAGTGATGTGAATAACACCATCTTACATTCAAAATTCCTGCTAACATTAATTTTTGAAAAATAATTTTGATGCATAAATAAATTTTAATTCTTTTTCTTTAGGTCTTTAATCGATAACATAGAAAACTTTTGGTCCCATATTTCTTTTTATCGAGTACTACAAATTATTAATAATGTGATCATAATGAATCACTCAATGAGGAAATAAGAAGATGAAGTTCATCAAAGAAAACTTATTCCCATCCCTCCCTGCTCACAAAAAAGAAAAAGAGAAAAAGAGAAACTAGTAGTAAAAGGCTTAAAGCTAAAAAATTATAATAATTCTAGAAATGTAACCTATAATCTTACTAGTTCGAGGATGCAACCTAGTCTCTTGAATTGTGAAATGTGACTCTAACCTCACAAATTTCATTTAATCTCATTTCCCTGTTTGTTGTTACGTCTCAATTAATTAACCAATCTCTTCCCACTCTAGAAAACCCTATATATGATAGTCAACCATATGTAGCACCTTCTCGACTACAATTCAGAAACAAATATAGCAAGAGTACTTTAACAGTAAAATCTCCTAACCTCATATCATTGCCCAAAATGCACTAAATGTTCACTACTCACTGAAAAGGAACGTTTTCCATGAAGTACTAATATTGAATAGGGTCATTAATTCAACGATCTAACCTTACCCAATAAAACCCGTTTGGATTTGAACCTAAGTACTCTTAAGTCTTTTTTTTTTCTCTTTGGGTGGGCGGTGGATATTTAGACACTATTAATGACATATGCCTAACAGCAAACTCGTTTTCTAAAATTATTTCTTCCGCACTTATAGTAAGTCTTAATATAGCATAAGTCATTTCCAGGACTAACCTATACTTTAGTTTACATCTCCCTTCTCCCTATAATTCTCTCTCTCCTCTGTCATTTTCATTTGAGTCTTTCCCGTTTCTCAATTTTCTTTTTTGTTCCACCAATTTGATTCATTCTTCTAGTTGAATTGATAACGGACCATGTTTTATATATATTAGCAAAGGATCTACTTATATAAAAGGGATACTATTTTTACTTTATAATAAGTAATCCAGTAAGGTGGGAGATGAGGGAAACAAATATTCGAGGCGGGGGTCACCCTCAAGTTTGCCCTTAAGTCTAGGTTTATTGGTCGATTAGCTTATAAACTCAAATAAGGGAGTTCTCGTCAAACAACCCCTATGACCAGTCTACCGAAAAAGTCGATAGCCGTTTACCGCATAGACTTTTATCATATAACTTCTCATTGATTTTTTTTTTCCGGCAAGTAATATTACAACATCATCTAATACTATAACCAAAGTACCTATGATAGGTCAAAACCTTATGTATTGATTTAGGATGCTTTTGTTATGATAATAATGATACCATACATAATCTATTATCCAAATATGAGATTGATATATTAAAATAATTAATTGACGCACAGTTATCTAAATTACCATCCAAACGTGGTATAGTTGGGATAGAATAAAATGGGTAGACTAATTATTAGGGGGCCCGGGATAGGGATGGAGGGAAGTCTCGTAGGTGGCATGGGTCTCTCTGTCTCTCTCCCTGCTAGCATTCTAACTATGGGTACCCTAGTACAATAACATTGGAAATCAAACACTGAATGACCAAGGTAAAATCAAACTC